>ADNK01001985.1:7500-93165 GCA_000320545.1 Bigelowiella natans CCMP2755
CTCCTCCTCCTCTCACACTCCGCCAATTCCGCCGTTCCCATCCACATCAGATCAATTATCGTAGTTGGGCACTCACATTTCTTCCGAGTGCTCATAGGTGAGTACGACAACAGACTAATGATTACAACAATAATCCAAAATTCGTATATTCATATAAAGAGAGTCTATTATCTGAAGAATTCAAGGCACGTTCACCAAAACTAGCGGTACCGTTGTAGTAATAGTAGTAGTAGTAGTAGTAGTAGCAGCAGATTCTGCTGCATGTATGCACACCTGCTGTCTCGATAACCTTCATAAAATATTTGAATTGTTTTCAATTTGCAAGATGCTGTACGCTATAGTGTTGCCGTGTGTGTGTGTGTGTGTGTGTGTGTGTGTGTATGTGTGTGTACTTGTGCACGCCATGATACTGTTTCTCCTATAGGAGGACCTTGTACATTCGAAGCTCGATCATTGCGCCATCGCCGCTACAGTCTTTGACTTTGGAGAGGTACAAATAAAATGGCAAGCTGTTATTATTGGTGTCGTGTTTTCCACATGGATAGAGTGGTGATAAGAAGGCTGCTAATGATGTGTTGTTGCAATCATCCTCATCTAGGACGAAATCGAAACTCCTAAGATAGAAGATTTCAGGTTGTAATGAGCAGCCAGATACTACTACTCCAAAATATCATTGGATTTCCCGATTATTTAAACTCTTTTCGTCGTCTTCTCTCGAACAAAAATACTTCTCCAGCATCACCAACATTTTTGCGATGAGTTCTTTTAAATTTATGCTGAAGGGCTGCACTGCACCTTACAACGCGCCACACCCACGCCGTAAGATGAGCACGATTTTTCTCAAATGTACACGGCAACTGTAAATAGAATGAAGCATCGAATATAAATGTTATGACACCCTCCAGATTTCTGTTCAAGAGAGGCAAACTACTGCATGACAAGAAACAGCAAAAAGGTGCGTGTTTGTGGGGGGGGGGGGTTCGGGATATTTCATTATTGAGGAAATTCTCGCATTGTTTTTGCATCGATCCCTGCTAGATCCCTTCCCATAGGTTAAAATATATTCATAAATATTTGTATGTGTGTATATTTGTATGTGTGTGTGTGTGCACTTCTGTGTTTGTGTGTGCTAACCTTAAATATTGTTCAAAAATAGACAAAGATAGCTCAAAGGGAGGCAACAAGAAGTCTAATTTGAAACGGGTGCAGCATATGTACAGCTAGCGTGTGTAGAAAGAGGGAGGGAGAGAGCGCGCGTGAGAGAGAGAGAGACTGAAAGGGTGAATAAAATTAGTCTGCCATTCTACATTCCATATGGTGATAAACAGAAGTAGGAGTTAATTTGACTTGTTTGATTTTCTTGCGCTGATACACGTATCATGTTGCAGGTTCCTTGGAAAGAATGGCACGAGGCGGTGTTAGAGTGCCACCAAGATGATGCTGAATTAGTGTATGGACTGGAAGAGAAAAGCAATCAGTAGTAGTACGTATCTTCGCCGCAGGTACGGAGATCACCAGTACTTTACTTTGATGGTACTGCTATGATGCTGTCGTTGGTATCTGGTTTTCAACTTACATGATACGACGATATTCAAAACAACAAGGCTAATGCCCCAACTTTCTATACTACGGCAGCAAAGTATATATGCGCTGAGAGTGTTATATGCATCGTGCCGCGCGTCATGTTTTTGCTTGACGACCGCACTACGCGCTCAGCAATATCGCATCGCATACGCGCACGCCCATGGATGAGTGTGTGTGTGTGTGTGT
Source organism: Bigelowiella natans CCMP2755 (assembly GCA_000320545.1). Taxonomy (NCBI): domain Eukaryota; phylum Cercozoa; class Chlorarachniophyceae; genus Bigelowiella; species Bigelowiella natans. Next base: position 9,271 of record ADNK01001985.1, read on the forward strand.
GTGTGTGTGTGTGTGTGTGTGCAGGTTGTGACTAATCGCGTTGCTTGCGTTAGTCTAGTTAGTAGTGTTTGTTCCGTGCTAGCGTGGGTTGCGCCCACCTATAGCCACTGGACGTTAGTATCGGCCACGTCCGCCAAACATGGCAGATCGAAGCTTCAAGTCGCCGCACACGCTGCACGTGGCGGACACACGACTGGCTCTGTGCAGCTACATTGGGACGATGAGAATTGAAATTAAATGTCACACCCATTACATCCGTCTCATGAGGTGCAAAAGTGTTACACGTACCATGGCTGCAATAACCGCAAGCTCAAGCGGTCTCGCTTGCCATGCATGCAGTCATCCGCAACGCCTACAAGTAGACGGCTGTATAGCTGCCCGCCGGTGCTGTTCGATTCGTCATGCACTACATGTATCCCTTATTTATTCTTTATTTCAGTGTAAATAGAAATTCAAACTTTAGTTGAGCATATATATATATATATATATATATATATATACATATATATATATATCGTTACAGTCAAGCGAGTAAACAAAGAAAAACAATGGGAGGTGATTGAAAGATTGATTGCAACACTTAAGTGTGTGTGTGTCTAGGTTACGGCCCACTTTTGTGATCAAGGATACACATTTTTATAACGGAAGAAGTCTTGATTTATCTAAAGGGGTCTGCTAGATAGATTTTGAATAAAAAAGGCCGAAAGATGAAGGGGGCGTAAACTTTTGAGAATAATCAGAGACAGAATGACGAACACTTTTGAGAATAATCAGGGACAGAATGCGCGATACCAAAACGCACGGGTACTAGCTAGTGGCTCCTTTTGAATACACATTGAAATTTTTGGTGTTTAAATCTTGAGGCAGGCAACACACACTTGCAAAATGAAATTGATTTTCGTTGTGGTTCTTCACATTTTCTTCCTCAACAACGAAATCACGAGGAGGAGGAGCGCACGCCAGTCCATCAAGGGAGAAAACTCCTAGTTCTTGGTCAGTTTTTGGTGTCGTCGTAGAAATGATGTCTTTGAATCTTAAACTCTTCATTTATATGTCAACAGCAAGATTTTTGTATTCGCTGTACTTTCTAGGAGAAGAATTCGGTGCTTGGTGGTTCCTGCACATTAGTAGCATAAAATTTCAATGGAAAACCACACACACACACACACACACATATTTGCTGCCCGTGTCGTGTATTTTTGATGAGGACGAAACAAATTCGAAATCCATGTTATCCTCTAATAATTACTTTGAAAAGTAGAATTTGGACAATTTGAATAGCGAGGCCCCACGAACGCCGCACCCCTGGAACACGTACGCAAAACGTTAGGGCAAGAAAGAGTGTGATGCTTTTTGTCGTTGTCTTACACATGCTCAGATAAGATGAAGCGTTCAAAATAGACTAAACATTGTTCTCTTGGAAAAAATGTGTGAATAACTCTCGTTGTTCTCTCATCACTTGATGCTTTTTGCACATGTTTTTCAATCATTACGGAGGTAGTCCTGTCCGACACCGTACGGACCGTGCGACGTGTGTTCTGCTCAGACTGGAAGAGACGGTGTAGTTTACTGGCAAGATCAGATGAGCTCATAGATGTTTTCGAAGTAGAAGACATATTGTTTTTTTCTAGGGTCCTTCGTTCGGGTGTTGTGTTTGTGGTCGGCGGAACGACGCGGCACCGGGAGGAAAACTAGATGCAGAAGAACACCCCAGGATGTATCACCCAACAGCGATTACAGTGTGATCATGGGATGCGACTAAGAAATGTCCTCCACCTTCATCCAAAAGGACGAACAAGTGTGAAACAAACGAAGACATCCGTGTCTTGAAGCTCAGGAAGGCGCGACGTCTCCAATGTGGCGACATTCGTCTCAGGACATTTCCCATTGTTTTTGGTTCAAAACGTGTTGTCGCAGAATGCTGCTACCCTTCCACTTTTGCAGATTCACCCAAGAAACGCTTGTGAGCACAGGTGTGCAAGCACATGCTTCTGTTTTTGCATCAATGCTTTGTTTTCACAGAGTTCAATGTTCAATGTTCCACGCATGTTGTTGCACATGGGAAGATTTGGAGGACACTTTCAACTCCGAGGTTCCAATTTCGACCCTTTCCTTTGGACGGCTAGCCGGCGTTCTGGCGAGACGACTCACCACGTCCTTGCTGGCTTGCTGCAGAAGTGTGAAGCGCATTCGGCCTCCGAAGGAATCGGATTTGAAACTGTCAGCCCTCAAACAACGAAAGAAATCAAAAAAAGTGTGGGGAGATATCGGTGAATTTTTTGAAAGTGTTGCTGGGTTCAGGAATCGTTTCAATCACGACAAATCCGCCAATCAGACTGAAGCCGTGCCAACGGTGCGTGGAAAGTTGTGTGTGGAGTTTCTCCAATGAAGTGATGCAAGCATGATTCGCAACGACGCGTCACCCATCAGCAATCCAAGTTCGATGCGCAAATTGCCAGGTCACAGAAAATCAAACCAGTGCGAGCGTGTGACGTGACACGATGTTTTTTTGCCGGTCTCCCACTTGCCAGCGTTTGTCAGGTCATTGCCTGCACACAACCTAGCTGGAAACGTTTGACACACGTTCATGGTCGACAATTGCGTTTTGTTGCCGATCCGGCGGTCAGCTTGCAGCAGCACAGCCAGACAGGCTAGCAGGCCACGAGCCCCCTGCGCACAATTGCACGCACACACCAGCACGCTGGCGTGCGTGTCGCATCGCTCATCATTGGAAATGCAAGCAGTTGCCAGCTCAGGTGCAACAAGAAAAAGTGCACACGATGATCATGCGAGGCAACTGCTAGCTAGCTAGCTGCAGGAGCCGCACATCGGTGCAAACCGCCAAGGTGTGCTGATGTTTCGGTCGCCTGCTCGGAACGCGTGTGCGAAATGCATCGCACATCGTTGCATGAATATGTTTTATTTTGCATCTACTAGCTACATGTTATTCATTAGCATCGTGCATGCAAGCTGTGCATGCGCGCGCACATGGCTAAGCCACACGCATGTGCGACTACTAGGCACTGCATGCACACAGTTGTGCGCCGCTCATGTTGCGCGGCGCGCCTATGTGCACATAGTTTGCAGCGTATATCACATAGTTGAATATATTTTGTTTTTGCCACGTTGTTCCATGTGTGAATGTGTAGCACAAGCTCTAGAAGCTGCATAGCACGCGCACATAGCTGAGCCAAACGTGGGGGCTAGGCGCTGCATGCGTGTGCAGTTGGCTACTCGGCGCGCCTGTGCATTGTTGAACACATTGTAAATTACAAGCAACATACTTGTCCAGATACTCACATTGTGACTTACAATATTTCGATCATGTTGCCAAGGGCACCGCAGTGAAGTTGGAACAAGCACGCAACAAACCAGTGACTGCGCACGAGCAGTGCCAGAGTGGCACGCAGGAAGAATCAGAGAAGGCGCCGCGTGAAAACGTGCACACGATGTGGAAACCTGATTGGCACAGCGTGTTTGCAAACGCATTCAATGACGATGAGACAATCTCGTGACAGACACAGCAATGCTGGAACAGCGCTCAACACACCTGCGATGTGTGTTGCACACTGGCGTCATCCCCAAGTGAACGTTTGTTCGGAAAAAACACAAGTGTGCACTGTTTGGCGCACTCAGCACAATCACAAACACCAAGTGTGTCTCTGGGTTTTGTCAAAATTGACCTCTTCGCAAGTGACTTTGGTGTTCGTTGCAATTGCGCCAGATTGGGCCCTCACTGAACAATCGTGTGTGCCACTTTTTTCGACTTGGAAACCACTCGCAGAACGCGTGAGTTGTCCAGTTGTGGCAAAGGTGCTTTTTGGACGACCCGCGTCGATGTGTGTGCATGTGACATCATGTGGAAACCCCCATGCCACGCATGCAACATGCACACCTTTGCATGCCAACGCGCACGCACACAATCAGGCCCACGTGTGCCCACAAACTCATGCAGAAAAGAAACCATGATGAATGCTAAACATGTGCATGCCACCTGATGTGCACATGACTTGGAAAGCCTGTCGCACTGCCCAAGGCAAATGCGCGCAAGTGTGCATGCATTGCACATGCAAACGTGTGCACCCAACATGCCAGCATGCTGCTACCAAAACTGAACTAGAACAAAACTACATGCCTAGCATGCAGTGCGTGTGTTGCACACACGCACAGTCTGGCAGTGCGAAACGTTGACACACGTGGGACTCACTGCACACGTGAAACACGCTAGCTCGGCAATGGTTGACACAACCCTCTCAGCTCTTCTGTTGGCCTCTCTTTGCAGCGAGGATGTTGAGTTCCATGGAATCCCAACGCATTTTCACCCTGCGACAAGCTGTGAAAAGTTGTTGTCGTTGTTGTTGCCATCCCATCATCGCATCTCTGAGCATTGTCTGGAGCACAGCTTGCACACAACCTCCGAGCCTTTCGTTGGGCCTCTACCCACCTCCCTGACGTGAGAACTTGGTCGCTTCACTTTTCCCAAAAGCAGGTTGGGTTCATTCCCTTCAGGTACGCTACAATTCACGCGAAAGATGGAAAAATTGCAGTCAAATTCTGTCCTGAGTAGACCTGGTTCCTCAGCATAAAGACTTTCATGCACTGTGAAAGAAGTATCTACAACCACCATGGGGACAAAGAGCGCAGGGTTTCGTAATGCATTCCTAGCCTTCATTCTCACAGCAATGCAATTACGTTTGAGGACGTCGAATCAGGGAGGCATAGACCATGGTTAATGATGATGATGATGATGATGATTGATGATGATAATGATGATAGGTAATATTACAGCCAGCAGGTTCCTGATCATGTGTCGGTCTGAAAAATAACATCAGGACATATTCGAAATCGGGTCTCAAAGCAGCACCGTGCATCATGTTCCACATGCAGAAGAATGTTGTTTATTCTCTCTGCCCTGTGCTATGGACCCGCCCTCTCTTCCGCAAGGGCTCCTTCGTTCCAACCAATATCATCATTTAATCAATCATGGTTGTGGCACTACTACAGCAGCAGTAGCAGCTTCCTCAGCCCCAGCTTATCATCCACCCTTCGTTCCAAGGATCATCCTATTGACTATAGTGCAAAAAGAGGAGGAGGAAGAGAAGTAGGAGGAGTTGGCGGAGGGGAGGCTTTCGTTCATACTGCAAACACGTCGTATCAAAGTAGAAGCGAAGGAAATACACCAATGAAAAGGGAGAGGTAAAAACTGAGTTAGTGAAATGCCAACATCTTGTGCCCAAACAATCTATTCAATCAACCTAACCCAGTAGCAGCCACTTTCAGCATTTAGCAATACATAGTCATGCCATTTCGAACATCATCGTTCAGTGTTGGGGGAGGAGGAGGAGAAGGACAAATTTTAAGACTTGAAGACGATAACAGGCACAAAGAAGGGAAAGGGGAGAGAAAAAGGCAGCCCTGTAAGCAACCTATTAGTCAACACATATACCACAAGTAGATGCGTGGTGTTGTTATATGTGTATATATGTGTTTGGGGGCATTTCTACCTGCCTGTGAGTGTGTTTGTGTGTGTCAGCGGTTAGTCCCTCCAATTCAATGCTTTCTGCTGCTAGTAGTACTTTCTACGGCTGCTAATCGTTTTTGTATTCAAAACCTCCTCAACAAAAACCTTCTTCAAAATGAATTATCACTATTATGAGCCAACTCTTTTCCTGTCGCATATAGCCGCGTCCTCCTTCTCCACACATGAAGAAAGACAAGGTAGCAGCGATAAAGATGGTCTAAATACTGACGAAAAGGTATGTGATGAAGGGGCACAAGTAAATATACATTTGTGCATGGGTCGAAGAGAAAGAGAGAGAGAGAGAGAAACGGAGAGGGGGAAAGAGGAAAGGTGGCAGAAATAGCCGCAATGGATGGATAGGCACTGTTGTTGGTTCGAAATCATAGACACGATGAGTTCTTCTTGTTTATTTGAATCAGATACGGGCGATGTTCCACCACTTTGATAATGATAGAAGCGGGACGCTGAATGAAGAAGAAATCGAGGCTTTTCTAATGCAAACGCACGCATCTTCCAGGATCCAAAGTCAAGAAATAATACCGACAAAAGCAACACCAGAGACAGAGAACAATAGCAGCAGAGAGGACAGCGACAACGATGCAGGGAGAAAAGAAGAAGAAGACATTAAAAAGATGAAGGGGAGAGGAATAACCTGCCAAATATTTCGGAGCTGGTACTCTAACGACGACGCTAACAGGGATGAGGAGGAGGTGGTGGAGGAGGAGGAGGAGAAGGCTGAGGAAGAGTATCAGACAGCAGCACCTGCAAGTGAGAAATGGAAGAGAGACAGAGAGAGAGAGAGAGAGAGAGAGAGAGAGAGAGATTAGGAAATATGACTTGCTGCTGCAAGACAAACAGCATCTGGTGGGCCTAACTGCAGCACCATCACTCAATTGATACTTGTGCCATGTAGTATTTACTACATTTGGATGATGATAATAACGATGAAAATGACGATGATGATGATGATGATGATTATGATGGCAGGGCGGTATCGTCAATCGCATCTCTCTCGTCAGTGGAGGACTTTAGGAGATAAACTGAACCGTGAATACCCCTTTGGTGTGAAGTTGCTCTCCCGTAACGAGATACTGCATCGGATCGTCGACTTCTTCGATGTAGACTGCAATGGGGTAGTATTCTCTCTCTCTCTCTCTCTCTCTCTCTTTCTATCTTTACCTCGCGTATCTCCCACCGTCATCATTCTCCGACATGTTATCGATTCGTTTGTTGTTGAGTACATAATGGATGGATGGTAGGTGCTAAGTGAGGAGGAAATGAATCATCTTATCATCCAAACAGCCCCAGAGCAAGCGAAAGCAAAAAAGATCAAGCACTATGGGTAGTAGTAATAGTTCTTACGTTTTAATGCGCTGCTGCTGCTACTGCTGCTGCTACTGATGACGACGATGAAGATAATGATGATGACAATGTCGATTGGGAGAGTGATAATGAGTTTCGTCGGCATTATAATGTGCCATCTTCATTATCATCCATGCCGTCATCACCATCATCATCGTTATCAGTATATTATGCGTGTTTTGTTACTAATCATCCTTTCCCCCTCCCCCCCCCCCCCCCCCCTCTCTCTCTCTCTCTCTTATTAACTTTCACCAGTTCTCTGCGGCGTGCAAGTCAGGATGTTGCTCCACCAAGGCCTCCACCTCGGTCCTCATCAGCATCATCTTCATCATTATCATCGTCGTCATCCTCGAAATCGAAATCTTCCATCAGCAGCCAACATTCGAAGCAGGAGAAAGCGATGACTAACAACAACGATGAAGCGATGATGGGGGGCATTACAGCAAGAGGACTAGATATGTTATATAAAAAGAAATACGGCAGTTTACCCAAAGATTGGGAGGTGGATAAATCACACAGTAGTAGTAGTAGTAGTAGTAGTAGTAGTAGCAGTCACTATTGACCGCACCAGAATCAACAAATTACAACAAGCATCATCGTGATGGCTGGGACCACATCATAATATATATATATATATATATATATATATATATATATATCAATATATATTCGGCTAACGAACAACACCAAATTACACGTTGCTGTTGTTGTCGTTGCTGCTGCTGCTGCTGCTGCTGCTTGTATCTCGCATTATCTTGTAGTACACACCTGCTGCTACTACAACTACTGCTACTGCTGTCATAGTGGAAAAGCAAGAATAAAGAGAGCGCAACTCGGGGAAATGATAATAATGATAATAATAATAATATCAGTAAGCAATGATAACAATATATCACCTATTTCCCGGTTTCTTTCTCTTCCTGCTGCTCCTCTCCCTTTTCTCATCCTGGTATTTGCAAGATTCTGGTCGAAAGATTGCCTACGATTGCCGTTGGAATCGGAGGCATCGCCCTCAGGTATTTCTAGTACTAGTAGTGGCAGTAGCATTCAGTAGTAGTAGTAGTAGTAGTAGCTGTGTTGTTGTTGTTGTTGTTGTCGTTGTCATGATAGGAAGGATTATTGCATTTTTCAAGTTTTTTTATTATTCGTAAGTAGGGTGATAATGATAGCATGTGAATCTCATATACTGTTGCTAATAGTTTTGTGCTCTCCTCCTCCTCCTCCTCTTCCTCCTCCCCCCTCATTATCAACACCATCATAATCCCTGTTATCATCATCAATACGAATTGTTCTTCTATCTTCCCTCTTTTTCCTCACCTACTACTCGAAGGCCATATGCGCTGATGTTGGATCATGATGATAGTAGAGGAGAGGGAGGAAGAGAACAAGATGAAACAACATCATCATCATCATCATCATCATCATCGTCGTCGTCTGGGGGGGGGAGGAGAAGAAGTGGTAGAAGATCGTCTCCCGATTATAATGTGTACTACTCTTCGCCACGAAAGCGGTTACTGCCCTTCCTTCGTTCCATGATACTTGAGAAGTCTCTTGCCGTCCTTATCAAAGCTCTCGGCATTATTCCTCCTCATACCAGCGCTAATCCAAATACTGCAACTTCTTCTTCTTCTTCTTCTTCTTCTTCTTCTTCTTCTTCTTCTTCTTCTACGACAACAATGCCATCATCATCGCTGCCTCTGCTAGTGAACGCTGGGAAAATTGGTTGGCGAAAGTTGCACGAATTTGCGCAGTCTTCTACGGCTGAGGACGAGATCACGCTCTCTCATGAGGAGGTAGTTGTTGATAGAGGGGGGGGGGGAGCGTAATAAGAAAGAAAAGGAAGAAGAGATGAGGAATGAGAGAGTAACTGAGTGGCAAATGCGTCATGGTGCTCAAGAGTTGAAAGCATCTTATTAAGAGACGTTGTAAAAATGATAAACGGTACATACACTACTTGGTCGAAAAAGAGGAGTACTGAGGATGATGATGATGATGATGATGATGATGGAGAAAAAGGTTACACTTTCTTTCTAATCCACTAGATTGAAGCTGGACTTCGACGGAATCTGCACGTTTCACAGGTGCTGTTGATTGCTCTCTGACTCTCATCCTTGTCCTTCTCCTGATCCTTACCCCTCCCCCCCTTCTCATAATTGTATGCTGATGTTGTTGGCTATATGACCCGGTGTTGGTTGAAGTGTTATGGCTATCTATATTGAATAAGGGTGTATTTATTTATGCCGTACATTTGATAACCTTTCTGACTTCTTGATTAGCTCCATCGAATGGTTCATGTGTACGACATCGATGGGAACGGATGCTATTCAATGGGAGAGATCTTGGAGGTGTACATATGTGTGTGTGTGTGTGTGTGTGTGTGTGTGTGTGTGTGCTGAAGTGCATTGGTGGTACAGATACTACCGCTACATCCCCATGATCGGTGATGGTGAAACAACTGTTTTGGATTTGTTGCTGGCGGTGGTGGTGGTGGTGTCGAGCAGGTCCCTGGAGACTCACTACTGTGGCGATTTCTCAACGACACCCATAGAATAGAGCAACGGCTTAGTGAGATCAAGAAAATGGGAGGGGGGGAGAGTACTACTACGACATCATCAATTGTGTCAAATGTTTCCTCCACCGCTGCTGGTGCTACTACTACTACTACTACTACTGCTGCTGCTGCTGCTTCTGGAAAGCACGGCAGCAACAACGATGGCAATCGCGCCTACAAAGATGATGATAATCACTCTGCTGAGGGGCACAACATGAGGGGAGAGCATCACGAGGAAGAAGGGGGCTGGGCAGCATTGAAGAATCATTCCAATGATGATGATAATGATAATGATCGTGATGGTGCTGCTACTGCTGCTGTGACGAAATGTGTAGAGGGAACAAACATCACTTCTCCTTCATTTCTATCCCAAGCTCTTACATGGGAGACGCAAAAAGTCATCATCGCCGATCTTGACCAAAACATGGATGGCAAAGTTGCGTATGAGGAGTTTCTAGACTCTTCAGAATGGCAGTACAGCTATTATGATGACGTGATGAATCTCAAGGAGCCGGTGAGGCCTCCATTTCTGCGTGAGGCACTACGGACTCTTGAGCAATTTCAAGTGTTTAGATGTGGACGAGGGGGGCGGGAGGATCTCCAAGATGAAGCCCATAAGTGCAGCAGCAGCAGCAGCCGTAGCAGTTGCAGTGTTGGAGATGGTGATGATGATGATGATGATGATGACGCTGAGCCTGTTCCCTCCTCCTCCTCATCCTCCTCCTCATCCTCCTTCTCTTCATCATCGTCGTTACCATTATCATTCCCAAGAATCATACATCAAACCTGGAAAACAGCAGACAAGATCCCGAAAAGTGTAGCAGGTTGGATGCATTCTTGGCCGAAGAAGAACCCCACATGGCGGTATACAAGTAGTTTTTGTAGTAATAGTGGTAGAACTAGTAGGTCTAGTTGCTGCTGCTGTTGTTGTTGTTGTTGTTGTGTTGTGGTGCTGGTTGCGGGTAGATGCTGTTGGTGTTGGGATACAGCTCATTATTCTCCTCACACATGCGTAGCTAGTGCTGAAGAATTCCTTCGTGCTTGCCGTTTCGACACCCTGCTAGTATGCGCGCGCAGATATAACACACACACACACGCGCGCGCGCGCACAATTCAAACCACAAGCTCCCAATACTACCACAACATCTCCTACTGCTGCTTCTGCTCCCATGTTGGCACAGGCACGTATTTTGGAGTGATTCAGATAATCGCCTCCTGGTACAGCAACATCTGGGCATGCTGCTACCTTTCTTCGATGCTCTCAAGCCAGTGGAGCAAGCAGATGTAGCACGCTATCTCTACTTGTATTACTTTGGAGGTGTATATGCTGACTTGGACTTTGAGGCACTCCAGAGCATGGACGCCATTCGCAAGCATCTGGAGAGGATAGGTCGTCATCGTCGTCTTTGTCAGTGGTGATAGTGATGGTTGTGGTAGATGGTGGTATTGGCGGCGTGTTCTTTAAGGAAACTAAGAGCCTTACATGTCAACCATGTGCGCCTTGAAAATATTATCTTATATTGTATTAATTGTGTGAATGTGTGTGAATGTGTGTGTGTGTGTGTGTGTGTGTGTGTGTGTATGCTTCGGTGTTGATTGTTGTGTTGTGTTGTGTTGTATTGTGTTGTTGGTCGTCGTAAGGAGCCGTCGGGTTCGTTGGAGAAGAACCTCGTGCCCACACAAGACTCTTGGAACATAGGAAGGGCCTTTTACTGAGCAATGCTATCTTAGCATCTCCTGGGGGTCATCCGTTTTGGCTTGCTCTTGTTGCGCACATCATGCTCGCCTTGGCCAATGGAGATAGAGGCGATCCAGTGTCCTCCACAGGACCTCGCATTCTCACGAAAGTCTACAAGTAATGATTGTGATGATGAGGATGATGATGATGATGATGATGATGATAGTGCTGCTGACGGTAATACCTGAATGTCAAAGAGCAAGAAGAGGATGAATTATAGTGTGATTATAGGCTATTATTGCCATCATCGTTTGTGCAATGTTTAGTGAGGTACTGATGTTGAACCCCGTTGATTTTGGAAGGAAATACTTTTGCCTGGACAACAGCTACTCAAATCGCCTATTCAATTCGACGATTTTAGACACAAATGTGGCAGTAGCACCTATCATGAGTAAATCGGTGGGAAAAGGGAAGAGTGGTCATCATCATCATCATCATCATCATCATCATCATCAAGAAGAAGAAGAAGAACATCACGTCATACGTGACATTGCCGCTCTGCCAGACGACTGGTTTTATCCCGAAGTTGCACGGTGGAATTTGAAAACAATGCTGCAACGCTGCCAAAAGCACCTCTGGGAGGAGGAGGAGGAGGAGGAGGAGAAGGCCAATGGCGACTCTGACGAACCAAGAATACAAAATGACAGCGAGAACAAGAAAGGTGTTGTCGAAGGTTGGAGCACAAAGGGAGATGATGGCAAAGATAAAATCGCGGATATTATGGGTGGAAGGGGAGGAGACGTATCGCCGAGAACCAAGTTGAAAGAAGATGATCATGATGATGCAGTCATTGGTACTGGTAGTAGTAATAGTAGTACCAGTGTCATAGCTGCTGCTGCTGCTACTGTTGATATGGCGTCATCCTCCCCTCCCCCCCCCTCCTCAATGGTTGCGTTGTCATCGTTTCTTCCGCTTCCTGCTCCTACTACTTCTTCTTTCTCTTCTTCTTCTTCTCCCTCGAGAAAAGAAGTTATAAGGGAAGAGGAGGGGGGAAGTGACGACAGCATTTATCTCACCTCCCCCTCTCTTGCGGAATCTGACGAAGAAGTAGACGCAATCTGCAAAAGGCTAGTGAAAATAGCTTTCAATCGGACTGCAGGCTACACAGCGAATGTAGCATATTCCTCATATGTATTAATTTATATATATATATATATATATATATATATATATATAATATACAATTGATAATGAGTAGCCTTCTCTCTCTCTCTCTCTCTCTCTCTCTCTCTCTCTTTGGTGTTTGTGTGTGTTTGTGTGTGTGTGTGTATATGTGTTGCAATGTTGACATTTATTCTGCTATATGATGACACCATCGTCGCTTCTTCAGTCTTATGCTGTTCATCATTGGATGTGCTCTTGGTGTCGGGGCATAAAGGTTATTACCTTCCAATACCGTTATTGTCCCTCGATGTAGAATAAGAAGCACTCACTGCGATTATAATGATCATTCATTCTCATCATCATCATCATCATCATCATCATCATCATCATTATCATCGTAAGAAGCTTCATTTTGTCACGGTAAGGGGGAGAAGTTTGTCTCGCTTGAGGACGTGATTCCCGTATCTGCAAGACGTCGTCCAGTCTGGAAAGATCGACAACCTTGACGGCTTCTTTGATGACGTAAATCGCATGCTATACTGATGTGTTCTTATGCGAGATTAGGCTATCATTTTATTGGCTAACGTAGCTAGTTGTATAGAATACACGAGACAGATGTAATGAGTAAATTAAATTGAATTAAATCTTTTCAATTGTCATCCTAATGTAGAGCTACATGTCTACACAGCATATGCTCCATGTATGAGACGGATGTAATGAAATGTTTAAATTTTTTCAATGGTCATCCTAATGTAGCTGTGCAATGCAGCGGCTACAGCGCTTAAATTGTATCTGTTTGTTTCCATGTATGCACCTATATATGTAATATGGCAACGGCAGCAATAACATTTTCGAAAGCATATCCATTTAACTTATTACACCTGAAAATGATGAGATCTGGAAATTGCCCCTGGCGTATTACAACATGTATATCGTAGCGTTTACGCCGCATCCATTAAGATCACTTGCGCGCGATCTCACATGCAATTTTGGGCGGGCCTACAATTACGCTATGAACGTCTGCAGCGCACATGCATGTAGCCGACGACTGCAAGTGCAAAGACGTCTGCATGTGTGATGAACTTCACGGGTTACTCTCGTTCTGTGAAGCAAAACTCAAAAACAAGATTTTCCAGAATGCTCTTAATTGTAGCATTTACTTCATTTCTATGATTACATTGTGCTTTACAAGATCAAATGCGACACCAACAGTCTGCCATCAGGTGTTATGTTTCAGCATTTCGGAGTAATGATATCCGTATTGCCGAGTTACAAGATATAACACTGAACGTGGTCAGACGTTACCAATCCTAAGTCATGAAGGTCTCTCCACCTCCTCGGTAGCTGGCTGTTTCATCCCATATGCTGGGGCGATTACTTCGTGGCCATGATTCCTGAAAGGTTGTTCGACGACAAGCAAACTATTCAATTGAGTTTTAAGTACAACGAAAACGTTTTTGGTACTAGTTAATGTTACACGTGCACGGCGGCGCCGCGCGCACGTGTGTATGTGCGTGTTTTCCATCCTGTCCTGGAAAAATCACGGCTATTTTCTATCTAATGATGTGAAGATGCTGCTTATAATTATTGCACAATGATTGTGGTGCCTACCCGTGTTGACCGTCCCAAATCGCTGCTTTGGAGCTTTTGTTTTATGTCAAGAACTTCTCGGCAGATGGCGTCCATTTCCTTCGGACTTTTCACATATTTAGCGCGTTCTGATATGCGTCTGGAAGATATAATAAGAAACTTTATGTTGATGTGCGAGCAATCGATTGTATTTCTAAAAGAATCCTACTTGTATACGGGTAATTTCTAACAGTGGGACGAATGCTAATCTAATAATCTCCGTTTTTACAGAAATGCTTCCTACTTGAGTCGGTGCTTAAGGAGGAGCTCTTCCTTTCGTCTTTGTTTTATTCTTTGAATATGTTCAATCTTGTTGCTGTCCAAGACATGCTTGACGGCAGCCTGATGTTATCAACGAGTGTTATGTATAAGTTGTTCTCAAAATGAAGAAAACGCATGAATAATTAAGCTAGGCACCACCCGATATTGAAGACGTTCCTGCAGCTCTCTCTGCCTTCCTGCTCCCTGTGTGAACGACAAGTTACAACGGCGATAAGATGAGGACAACGAAAACGAAGCCTGATTCTGCAAGTAATCACGCCAGGCAAGAGAAGTGTTTTTAAGTTCAAAGAGCTGTCTGTGAAACATCAGACAGTCTTCACTCTACCTCGGATAAAGCCCGTTTAATTCGTACATCGTTACTTCTTTGGAGGGCCTCCGCACGGTACTTTCGCCTCCTGTCATTTAATTATGATCGCACATCGTAACGACACCAGAAAAGCAAGAATTAGGGTTAGATCTTAATGACATAGTCAAAAGAACGTTGGGAGGAGGAAGTGGCAGAGGGGTAAACCATGCAACCACGCGAAAGAAAGATTATTCCGACAATTTGGAACAAATCTCTGCTGGCAAATCAATGCAGCAGCAGAATGATGGAGGAGACCTCAGGGGTTGTACTTGAAGATGAAATCATATCTTTGGATCATAGATTGTTCATCACTAGCATCATCGGTCGGTCTTTCTTCGACACATGTCATCATATCGATTTGTGGTGGGAAGACAGGAGGAAGGGGAGACTAACAAAGCACGGCTTCAACACGCCTGGCTGTCAATCATCAATTTCACATTTTATTTTGGGGAAAATGGCTGCCGAGCGCAAATGAACCTTCACTCACTAATCACCTGTTAAGGTATTCGAAACGGTCTTTCTTTATCTTTTCTAACCGCCTTTCCGCCTGTTGAATGTGCAGACAGATGATGCATTTTAGTTCAAACAGAAATGATGCTGGAGGCTGTACGCGCATTTATAGATGCCAAGAAATCTACCTCATTTTCCCTCTCTCGAAGCTGCATCTCCAAGCGTATTCGATCTCTGATTATACATATATATATATATATATATATATATATTATGTGTGTGTGCGTGTGTGTGTGTGTGAGTGTTGGTGTTGAGATAACGGTGATAGTTAGTTGATGTCCATGTTGCAATAGGTCACATCCCGTATGCAAACGATGATGCGTCCATTATATATATATATATATATATATATATATATATCATACACAAGAACGAGAAAGAAAATACCTCGAAAGCACAGTCATACTACTACTACTCAATGTTCTTACCGATTGATGCTTCAGCAACATTATCATCATCATCATCATCATCATCATCATCACCATCATAATCATCATCATGAAACACTGCTATCTCAAATACTACCTTTGAATTTTATCCGCGACACCGTTTTTTAGTGCTTTTCGTTTAGTATCGTGGTCCAATTGCCACTTCCGGGTGATCTGGTATTACTTAATGAATGAATATTTGGTGGTAATCGTATTTTTGAGTCGTCCTTGATAGAACATATCTGATAGTGTTGGACTGATGAAATTCTGATCATTTTTTTGCGTTTTTGTGAAAACAAGACGATGAGACAGACTGCTCAACTAGTAAGGTGAAACTGTGGAATCAAATATTTGTGTGCAATATAGACCAACTACCTTTTGACGTCGTTCTCGTTCATTTTTTTCTTTCTGAAAGAGTTTGTAGGAACACAATATTGAGTATGAGCCTTACTCGCACGGATATAATGCATCGTGTTTGTGTGTGATTGCTCGGTATTACAGCCTGTTTGCTTCTTTCCACACTTCGGACGTAATATTGGTACCACTTGTAGTATCTAGGAAGAATGATTAAATCGCCACAACAAAGTCAAATAAGGGAAGAAATTGTGGAGATGATTGACAGACGAAGAAATACAGTGTTCCAGGTAGTCTTAACTGGTCATGTTGTGATTTGTCCTGCTGCTGCAGCTCATCAACCTTCCCTAAAATAGTTGAAGATAATTGTTACATATATTTTTTCCCTCACTTTGGCGTTATCGGATAAGCGGTTACTACTTTTCTTGTCGAGATGAATCTCTCTGTGTTTCTTGGACATCTTCCTTCGATGCTGCTTGTATTTCTGTTTTTAATAGCATCAATTCAATATAATAATGGGGCAATGAGGAGGCTGTTTATCGACTTTATTATACGATTCCTCTTGATCTGCTTACTTACCACTCTTTTTCTCTCCAAGTATTCGACGATATCTTGGTCCTGCTTAGCTCGCTTCTTGAACCTATCCTGCATGTGGCTAACCTGCAAAATCAAGGAGAAGACGACTCACTATCTTGCAAACACATATAGCGGCTCCACGATTGAGCTTACATGTTGGAAAACGGAATCGGCGAGTATTTCCAGCTCCCCAGCTTTCTTCTTCATGCTTTCTGGCTTGGAGAGGTGGGGGGTTCGAAGAAGCAGGAGTTCGGCTTGTCCGTTTCCAGCAAGCCTGTCTAATTTGAGACAAACATATGGGATTTTCCACCTACGACAAGGAATATTGCAGCAGGTTTAAGTCCAACAGCAAATTCATCTCCATGTCGAATGTCGCAGGTCGATTGTAGCAGCCATTCTCAGCATCCTTGTCGCCAGGTCTAGAGGTTGCAGGGTCTGGGAACGAACTGACATCGGAAGAACGCGTGGTGACCACGGGAATCGGACACGTCATCACAGTGACAGTCAGACAGGGACTCAGGTTTTGAGGGCGGCATGCCAGCATGGTTCTCTCTGGCTCCACGCACCATGGGGCAGCCATTGACTCTCACAAGACCAGAAGAGGAAGTTGGCAAGGCCTGTAAAGGCAGATTGGTGGTCACGGGAATCCGTCCTAAGGCGAAGGTGGAGGGACGACTTTGCCTTGTCGATGAGGCCAGCCACCTCACTGTCACACTTGCCACGAATGAATGAACGGAGTGAAATGAATGAAGCAGTTTTTGCATCCTGGAGGTTGTTGACTTGCACCAGTTTCCCACGAAGCAATTGCCTACGAAGGCACTGTGCAACCCACAACTCACCATCATCCTGGCTAGCTGGCATCGTCCTCAAAGAACTATGCTGCCGAGGACAGTCCCTGCCAGCCTAGCTGACCTGCTAGCATGCGTTCTTGTGCTTCAGTTAGCAAGGGTTGTTGACGGACGCTCATGCTGTGCAGCGCAATCTGGACCACGCTAGCACGTGTGTGTGCGCGCGCGCACACACTGGATTGATCGGATCTCGAACTCTGGACGTCTGCGACTGAATCTATCTGTGCATTTCGACACTTGTCTCGGGTGCATGTACTATAGACACAGTATATATTATATATATTATGACTATAGACACAGTATATATTATATATATTATATATATCATACATACGTATGTCTATTGTATGTGCACTTGGTTGGTTCACACCCAACACATGTGGGTTGGTCACACGTGCTAGCTAGCTAGCCTAGCGCAGACTTTTTGGCTTGTCCATGCATGTTTGTTTATGTGCGCTCAGGGACTTGCTCAAGTGCTATCGTACCACACGGCCCGCCATGTTGCTGCAACAATGTAGCGCAGAGTCAGCTGCATCAATGTGCCATGCCGCCGTGATTTACATATTACAGCTTCCTTGAACAAAAAAAAGTTGTGTAAAATATACATATAACATGTAAAAAGTAGTCCTAATAATAGTACAGACTGATGATATCAGAAACCAGTTCACTCAATTTTTGACCATCGATGGCTTTCAAGGAGCTGACAGGCGACGACTACTATTCCTTGAAGTGTGTCTTTTCACTGCATAGAACAGTTTCTTTGCCACGGATCCTTGAATGTCTTGATCTATTATCCATTTTTGCAACTCTTTTTCGTTAATCTGATGTGAGAAACAGATAAAATAATATATATATATATATATATATATATATATATATATATATATATTGCTAAAGCAATTAATAATTTCAGTACTCACCCCTGTGTCCTTGTTTGAATCTAAACTCTTCATGAAGTCTTTGCAGTCTTCGACGAAAAAGACTAGGGTAGAGTCTCTTGCTATGGCGGACATCATATTCCCTATTTCTTTCGTATCCAACTCTCCGGATCCATCCAAGTCAAGCCAATCAACTAATTTAGCTGCAACGTAACATTTGTTTCGATAACATTCGTTGTGATAATTCTTGAGAATGCTGAGAAGACTAATCAGATCTTTTTCGCCCAGTTTTAGCTTCTTGAAGTGATCGTAAAGTTCTTTACTACATATCTACACATAGTACCAAAAATGAATATAATTTGGCGAATAAATTAGGAATAGTCTTCGAATTGGAAGTACCTTACCTGACAAACACAAATAACATAAACACTGTGTTAAAAACTAGACTTAATCAAGGCGATCTATGGCTACGATAAATACCATCGTTGTTGTCGTCCACATCCACAAATTTCGAGAAGAAATTCGTGCTAAATTTCGCTTTGACTTCAGCCGTTTGTAAAGAAGTCATAAGGTCACAATATTCCTGTTGAGGTTAAATGATCAACAAAATGGCGGATTCGATTGGTATCCAAAATACCTCGTAGTCAAGAGTTTCGTTTTCGTCAGAGTCGCACAAGCTCACAACCTTATGACAATGACATGTGGAGATAGACTGTTTGCACTAGCTATGGAGGAGAGAGTTTGCATAGATAAACTCGCGCATACATAGAGAGAGGGAGAGAGAGAGAGAGAGAGAGAGAGAGAGAGAGAAGAGGGGGAGGGGGGGGAATTTAAAGGAATACCTCATCGACGAAGTTCGACAGTGCTTTACTGTATTTGCTCCCCATCTGAATGGCTAACTCTGTTAATGAGGTGAAATCGGATCGCTCTTCCCTTTCCGTACGTTTTATTTAGATCCACAGCTCGTACCTCCCCAGATCTGAACTACAAATATCTGTAGATCTCTAACAAAAACTACGTTTCCTTTGGCGTTACATGTACTGGGATCGAGAGAGTGAGGAAATTATCAGGAGATTATCATGGTATTGTGGAGAGATTGTTGAGAGATTGTTTGGAGATTGTGGAGAGATTGTTTGGAGATCGTGGAGAGATTGTTTGGAGATTGTTGGGAGATTGTTGGGAGATAATAAATCATCCAGCACCTTCACGTCGACGGAGGAAGAATGGTGGTACCCTTCTTTAGGACCACTGGTCTTTTCTTGCTAATTCTGCGCCTTCTTGCTGTGGCCGGCGATGATGGTGTGAAAGTAAGTGGGAACGTAGGCTGTAGAAATGTAGAAAGCCTAACCTTTTTTTGTTATTCTTTACACGAGCTCGCTACTAAAATGTGAAATTTGATACACCAAGAAGCAACATCGTCCATTGGTTTGCGTCACGGGGGCTTCGGGCTATGTAGCGAGCGTTCTTGTAGAAACACTGAAAAAACATGGGTAAGTGCTGAGCCTTCTATCGGGCGGTGCATTGACTCTTTGGTAGAAGTCACTCAGGAAAAATCAATTCAGGTATCGTGTCAGAGGGACAGTAAGGAACGTCACGAAGTATGCCAACGAGCCCTTATTCGAAGGGGTACAGCTTTATGCGGCGGATCTGTTGGAAGGTGATGATAGCCTACGATTTACGAAAACAGAATTACCGAATTATCTTACCCACCAGACGATTCCTTTTGCACGGCGTTCGAAGGCTGCGACGCAGTATTTCACTGTGCGTCTCCATTTGCGACAAAGGTGGGGTAGGCACCATGCGGTTGATGGGAATGCATGAGTTGAGTTAAGCTTTGCAGGTCAAAAATCCTCAGAGCGAATTGATCGAACCCGCGGTGAATGGAACTTTAAATGTTATGCGGTGTGCTTTGAAGTCCGGCGTCCCTCGAATGGTAGAGTAGTAAGCAGTAGTAATAGTAGTAGTAGTAGTCGAAAGCAGCTAATATCTTGTAGATTGCCATAACTTACTCAATTAGCATGCGTGTCAATGAACCTAGGTTGTGACATCCTCCACTGCAGCTATTGGACCGCCGCAAAATGATGCGGATAAGCTTCCTGCAGATAAAGCTTTCACAGAAGATGATTGGAATCGAGACTCCACCGTCGAAAATGGGCCGTACGTTCTCTCTAAAATTAACTTCTTGAAGAAGCATATTAAAATGCTTCCTTGGTTCGATGTCTGGTTATAATGGCAATGGCGATCATCACCGTAAAATCAGCAAACATAACCCAAAGGTACCGATTGAGCAAAAGGCTAGCCGAGGAAGCTGCTTGGGAGTTTACCAAGAAAAATCCAATGGTTATCTCCTGCCCTATCATCCTTTATAATATATTGTATTTATTACAACAACACACGTATATAATAACTCTCAGATTTGTTTGAGTGTCATCAATCCCTCATTTGTCATTGGCCCACCGGTGTTGAAGAGAGCTACTGGTGTAAGCGTCGGAACGTTTGTTTCCATGCTGGTTTGTACACCATACGAATACAGACGTGACGAACAAACCAATAGATTTAAGAGTTCATCGTCGGTGATCAAAGTCAAGGATTTTGTTGATTGCTGTTGACAGAAAGGCGAACTAAAGAAAAAGGGAGTGCGCAGCAGCTGCTTCGGTGCAGTCGACGTCCGTAAGTGCATCTACCGTTACAGCTTATTGCCAAACATTCGTGCTATATATCATTTTTGCTATTTGTATGAATTCATCAGGTGACGTAGCTGAGGCGCATATTCGAGCATTCGAAAGCAAAGAGGCAATTGGAAAGCGCTTTCTGGTCAGCAGTGAGCAAAGTTATTCGCAGCTCGACTTTGCCGATATACTTCGAGGTACTACTACTACTACTACTACTACTACTACTACGACAACTACTTACTACTGCACTTCAGATTTTACTTTTATCATGATTATAATGAGTGAGTGTAATAATATGTAACAGGTCGCGCAGAGTTCCAACGATTTGATCTTCCAGGGCATCTTAGTAGTCCGATTCGATACCGTCCAAGATACAGTCATGCACGTGCAGAGAACTTGCTGGGGCTCAAATTTAGGTTGTGGGATCCACCGCGTTCCCTTATTGTCTTTTTCGTTGAATTTAACATGGATCTGCCAAATGCTAAACAGGAAAATTGAGGAATCTGTTGTGGACATGGCAAACAAGCTAATATCTAGCGGCATGGTAGATTGTCCGCAATAGCAGAGATGGTGTTTTTAAGGAAGAATGCAATAAAGTCCTACACATATGTGTCACTAGTAACAATGCGTATGATACGATGTACATACGCAACAGCGCGCATCTATGTAATGATGTGTGCGTGTGTGCGAACTGTACAATCGCATCTATGAGACGGATGTAATGAATTAATTAAATCTTTTCAATGGTCATCCTGTGTGCTACGACAAACGTGTGCGCACAGATGCACATGCAGCGGGCACTACGGCGGCTCTGCAACAAGCACTGCCTTGATTAATTGTCACTTTTGAGCATCTGCACAGCAGTGCATGTGCGTGTGTATAATAGGTGTGTGCCTAGCTAGACACGATTAGACGAACGGCGCGGTCAGTTGTTGCATGCGCATGCATACATGAAAACACAGCTGCGCACATCGCAAACATCTAAACATGTACGCTATACGCTGCACTAGAACGTGCAATGACAACAAGATAGCACAGTAGGTCGATCATCTGCTAGATAGTCATGCAAATGCATAGCAGCAACGTCTAGACGTACTTGCTAATCAACAATCGTATATACCAATAACTATTTGTCACCTGCGTGCAGACTTGCATGCTAGATCGCATCGAAGCATTCTAACGGACAGTTACCAGCGCTTGCATGCGATTAGCAGGAACTACAGCATGGCGTGTGGTGGACGATTGACGTAACATGTCCAGATGCCTGATGTGTAGCACAGGCAGGCTAGCATGCAGGGCATGTAAACGGTAGAATTACTGTTTCAACGACTTGTTCGAAATACATTTATCTTATAATTCTAATCACGGTATATCATCGGCTGTAACTGGCATTCTGTGCTCGAAATGGTATCTCTTGCCGTAGGTTACATCCCACGGTTGCAAGCTGTAAATGTGTGTATGTTCCCTTGGTCTAAAGCCGCGTAAACGACAAAGTTTTGGTGACGGAATTCATGTATTTTACTTCCGGTTTGAACCCTAAAAAAACAATGTTTGTAAGAAAAGGTTCCAACTATTCGAAATTCGTTTGCAAATACCTTCCTCACTCAGCATTTGACCAAAGTTTTCTTTGATGTACGATGGATACCACGGTTCGTTCAATCTGAAAAAATATTTATTTCACGGTTGAGTGAATCCTGCCAAGCACCTTCACACACACGCACGCGCGAAGCTCGCGCGTTAATTCATCAATGGTGCTACTTCTCAAAGTTTCCGAGACTTTCGTCCAGAGCTAGTCTATCCCTGATGATAGTGGTGAGAGTGGTGGGGGGGGAAGAGAGAAGAGGAAAATGAGGAGGAGGGGGAGGAGGAGAAGTATGAAATAATGTTGGGAGACAGTCTTATTTGTGAGCAACAAGCAAGATCGGGGACGAAGTGCAAATAAAGGGATGCATTGTTCATTAGCAGTCACTAATACTACTTTACTCGTATAACTACTACTACTACTACTACTACTACTAGCAATAGAGCTTTTACGGTATTATCTCGTTACCCCAGCTGAACCGAGTCTGTAAGAATAAAAGTCCCCCCTGGCTTCAGTACACGTGCGACCTCTTTCACCACCTACAAAGATCACCACATCATCATCATCATCATCATCATCATCATCATATTATTATTATTATTATTACGCGAATGATATTGTTACATGCTCACCATGTCAGTCAGGCAATCGGACAACAATTCAGCCACATATCATGAAATCATGGCTATGTGCCCTCGAGGGAGGGAGGGAGGGAGGGAGGGAGGGAGGGAGGAGGGGGACGGACAGGCAGCATTGGCGTGCAAACGGTGACTACTCATCATCCGATTGATTACGTACTTTTCGACGAGCTTCAGGCGGAAGTTCGTGGAAAAGATACACGGATATCACACAATCCTGAGACGCATCTTCTACTCCAAGTGCCTGCTCACATAAAACCACATACGGTGTGTGACCACATCATATAAAATCATCACCATCACCATCACTGTCACCACCATTCTACCCTTCTGAACATATCATTTCCCAACTCATCATCGTTACAGAATCGACTTTGCTAGGTACCATTACCTCTGCTGCACTCTGGATGAAACGGGTGGGGCTATTATTCGTCGTTGTCTGCTTACTCAAAGAAGCCCAATACTTCATGTTTTCACGAGCTTTCTCCAAGTAGAACGGGGAGAGATCGGACACTGTAAGATCCACCTTCAAGAGAGACCATGGTGCCGATAAATAAGTAAATGATGATGATGATGATGATGATGATGATGATGATGGATGATAATGGCTGATCATTTCTTCGCAAAATGCTACTCACGGAACATCCTACGAAACGCGCGTATCAACAACATTTCATGGTGTCTTCTGCCCTAATGCAACTACGATGTGTCTGATGACAATGGAGGGAACACACGCACGTTGGGAAATGAGTCTTTCAGGAACGTTGCAAATCGACCGGTACCAGCTATCAAATGTGGTCAACACACACACACACACACACACACACACACATACGAGTACAAAAGCAACGTTAACACACTGTCTATTCATGTGACTTTTGGAACATTTTGGCGTTGACAATCCAAATAAGAGCTGCAGTCGAAGCAGCATTATCTACATCATGTTACCTGCAATCTCTAATACTTTCGGAGGAAGAGTTGTGCTTTCTGTTTGTTTGTCCATAAATTCAGCGAATGGGACCAGCGTGGTTCTTTGCATTGAATCCTTGAAAATTATACTAACATGAGGTATTGCTAGATGATGATGATGATGATGATAATGGCGATGATTCCACAACACATACACACACACACACAAACACTCACGTAAAACTCAGGTGTCATAATTTCATTTTGGTTGAGCTACCTGCTTTCCAGAGAAGATTATTTCAGTCATGTGTTCGTATATCTCCGCAGAGTTCGAAGACATCCATCCATCGGTCTGGTAAAATAAACTCATCCTTACATTTCTTTTATTCATCATCTCTGAGAAGAGCGAGGTTTATTGTTTATACACGTACAATGAAAACTGTCGGGGGGTGGGGGGGGGGAGATTCGCGATGATGAAGTTTTTAACTAACTGCTGCAAGATCTGTTTCCATTTGATTTGGCAATAATGTGTGTTTGCCATGACGATAATGATGATCATGATGATGAGTGTGGGTGGCAGTAAATTTTTCATCCCTTCTGAAATACCTGAAAATGGAACGTCTTTCGGTAGTAGTCGGGATATAGCTGCTTGTCATCAGTGATCCACACATCCGTATCAGCGGTTCCCTCATCAGATAACCTCTTTTTCTAATTGGGATGGGAGAGAGAGAAGGGGAGGGGGGGGGGAGTGTCAGGAACACACACACACACACACACACATACAATATGTGTTTGTGTGTGTGTGTGTGTGATACAGTGTAGTACTACCGTTGTTGATTCGACAATCTGTTTATGGTGGTGCAAATAGCACGCACACTCTCTAAGACATTCATCATAATCACTAGTGGTAGCAGTAGTGGTAGCAGTAGTTAGTAGCAGTAGTAAGTAGTAGTGGACGTAGTGCTAGTAGTATTACGAGAATGTTCGACATCTCTGCCATTGCCTTTTGTGTCAATGAACCCAGGAACCTGTGTATGTGTGTGTGTGTTCGTGTATGAGTAAGAGCTGCTAGACGTAGGCGATAGAAGAAAAAGAAGAACAAAATATGGGGACTAAAGAACGTAGACAGTACAGTAACGAGAGCGGTAGAAAGAGGCACCATGGCATGACCGAACTGCTTTTCATGATGGCTAATATTAATTCAAACCGTGGATTGAACTGGCGATGTCTCGGGTTCATATCATAGGGCATCTTGAACTTTCCTTCGTGGATCTGCATCATCATGTAAGTTATTGAGGTGTCCACTCTCTTTGGAGAATGATACAACGAAAGAGAGAACTACCCATTTCAGATTCCATAGCTGTGTGTTGATAACATCGCGTTGAACGTTTCCCAGTAACCTGCCAAGAGAGAAGTAGCAGCATTTAATCACCAAGGAGAGGAAGTGAAGATGATACGATAACAAGCTACCGTAAGAAGACAACCCTAACCATTTATACTTCCCCTGTGTGTTTGATTATTGCGGTTATTTTCACGACGTAGTAGTACCCTCCGTTTGCATCCGAAGTGCTTTTCAAAAGATCGCTCGTGAAGTCCGAGGGCGCAGAGCCCTGCGTTTGGGAATACAAGGCTCCGAGTACGGCTGTTCCGACAAAGAAGCCTGTTCGCCCCAGAGAATACGCCCAATATGCTGCATCCTGGGGGGTCTTGATACTTTCGCGAATCTGTTGGGATGGATCATCATGATTTTAAGAAAACAAGATCTTATGATGTAAACTACTCAGAAGAGATCCAGGTTAGAGTTTATAGCTAAAGCTGGACTTCTCGCAAAATCCAGGTTCGCTTGCAACCTTAGAGAAGAGCTCTTCGGTCGTATCGCTGGTTTTAGGATCAAAAGGCTGCCAAAAACTAGCTGACTCATCAAATTGAAACCATTCTTTGTCCACCACGCCCGGCCGTTCCTTTACGATAATATTAGGTTCATATGAAGATGTTGTTGTTGTTGAGGAGGGGGGTGAGGGTGGGTATCCTAGACGCAAGTGCCGGATAATTGCATGTTTTCCAGCCTAGATCACTAAAATGCTAAATGTTACATTCTCTGGCATGAGGTTCGCTTGAATTCCAGCAGAAAGAGGATGCTTTGTCCCTTGCATCACGGTACCAGCAATGCTTGATGGTTGACCCCCCGCCACGCCATCAACCACGCTTGATCTTGGAATATGACTATATTTGAGATTCTGTGGATTTCCCTCGCAAATGGTCCGAACAGAGGGATTATTCAAGGGCAGCAGCCTCTTTCTCGTTCGAAAGACGACAGAAGAAGGAGCAGATTTGCGAAGAGTTTGCAAATCCCTACCCAGGCAAGGACTCCTTCCACAGGATGACGATGTCTGTTTACGAATAAAAATATACTTCAGGCTTACAAATGTGAGTAAGTTACCAAGAAATCGCAACAACGCTTGGATTAGTGCTGCTACCCTGAAAATTGTTGGGATCATCATAAATGCCCCGAAGGTTACTACTAGCACTGCAGCCATGCTGATTTGAACCATACGATTCATGTTGATAGTCCTGAATCGATTTTCCTGAGGATGCGAATTTGAATGATACTTCTACAGGAAAAGAAATAATTTCACCGCTGTGGATGTCACTGGTACGATTCGTATGATTTCGGAGACGCAATTACCTTTTTCCTCGTTCTGCAACGAGTCCGCGTTGTTCTTGTCTTCTTCAGGGATAACACCCCTCCCTGTTCGTATCGACGGAAGAGGTTCGACGACGGTGCTCGGCTCTCGATCCTTTCGGGTAGATGATCTAGCTGTCTTTTGTGCAGGAAACAATGCCTATTCTTCCCTGCGACACGAAATTAGAAAGAAGCGGATCCAAAAATATCCTTCACAATTCAGTGGTCTGTAATTGACGGTGATAAGAGGAAAAGATGGAGGCCAATTCTTCCTTGCGTCTTGTGCGTCGAGCGGGGATTTGTGGTCCGACGGCATTGTTATTGTTGTTATTGTTGTTGTTTTGATGATGGTGATAACAACCTGGATATTTCCAAATTAAAATTTCCTAATTCTCACCCCCCCCTCCGAAGCGCATAAGCGAGAACCCGTGAGAAGGAGCTCAAGATAACAACCTATTGTTCGAAAGCGAGCAACAGTAACTTCTTGCAGCGGACATGATCAGGCGCAATATCCGTTTGCGGCGAGAATACCTTTACAGGAAAAGCCTGGAAGGAAAGGAGCGCTCTGAATATGAGAAGAAGAGACAAATTAGGAAGGTGTGATAACTAATGACCAGACAGTAATAATGCTCATCGGATGAGCAGAATACCCTGAATGATATTCACTAGGCTTTGGAAGAAGGCAAGGCCATGCCTACGGAACTGCGAAATGAGACGGATCAGCTCATGGACAACATTGGCTTCGATGATGAGCGTACAAAAGGTTTGAATCATTGACGATACCTGGACGCCCGTGATAACAAAGTTTCCGTCCATATTTCCCAGAGATGAGATCTACAATAGACGATGAGTATGCTAGCGCAGGAGTTGCAGGTATTATTTTCAGTGGTTGTGGTGCTTGTGGGAATGCTACCTCACAATCACACATATACCTATACCATTCACACCGTGGAAAATTTGTAATAACACATGTATTATTCATGCACTTTCGTCAAATTTGGCTAAGAAATTTTGATATCGTGCGATGTCATGGCTGCAGACCCGAAGATTCTGCTGACGACATCCCACCATCCATCCTCGCGGCTTTCACAATTTGCGAAAGAGCTTAAGCTAGTGTTCCCTAATACACAGAGACTGAACCGGTCACAGCTATACATTTTCCATTCTCAGCCATACTTTTATTGTGCATGGAGACAATAAGCTTTGGCTAATGCATCTCATAAACCTTGCTCAGCGGGAAAACGCAGATAAAGGAACTAATGGATGCAGCACGAGCAAATGACGTCACGGACGTGATTATAGTCCATGAGACAAGAGGTGCACCGGATGGCATGATAATTTCCCACATGCCATACGGCCCTACAGCCTACTTTGGGTTGAGTGGAGTGATTTTAAGACATGATATACAGGTAGTAGATAATAATACACCGTCATCACCTAAGAAGACACACATGCACATAGCCTCAACCACACAAAATGATGTTGTTCACATTACACAATCCCACCTGCTACTACTACTACTACTACTACTACTACTGCAATTTCTTTTACTATTGCTAATAATAGTGCTACTACATTATTATTCTAGGATAAGGAAATAGGGCCGATGTCAGAGGCGTATCCCCATCTAGTAATGCCTCATTTCAGCTCAAATTTGGGCCTTCGAGTGAAGACCATCCTCAAGTATCTCTTCCCGGTATATGAAGAAGAAGAAGAAGAAAAATAAGAAGAAGAAAAGAAGAAGAAGAAGAAGAAGAAGAAGAAGAAGAAGAAGAGCGTGCTATTATGCAATTCATGCATGTGGGGAAAGACTCGTATGGTCCTAGTTATGAGTCAGCATGAATAAAACGTATCATATATGTACTCACAAGGTACATCATTTTAAATATGCTGTTGGATATTGCCAAGGTTCCCAAGGCAGATTCCAGGAGAGTTATCACCTTTGCAAATGTCAATGACCAAATATCATTCCGTCACCATACGTACAAGAAGCCCAGCCACAAAGAAGTAGATCTGCAAGAGGTATTAAACTTGCGTGAACAGCAATAGCCAACGATAATCTCTCCGACTGTCATGAGTGTGTTGAAAAGGATCATACAACAACAATTTAAAATCATATTGTGTGTGTGTGTGTATATATATATATATATATATATATATATATAAATTTGTATATACATGTGTGTGTGTGTGTGTGTGTGCGTGTGTATTACGGTATATGTTCTCTCACACAACACACCCAAACACAAACACAAGCAAGGCGCGCACAAAGGCTGAAGGTATGCATCATCATTTAGGCTGGACCTCGATTTGAAATGAAACTATACCAAATCAAACTGGGAACTCATGAAATGCGTGAGGCGGATGATGAATGGGTTCTAAGGTGCGTGCATAGAGATTTGCTGAGATCTTCATTAATGATATTTAACAGTACTCTTCTAATGTCTCCTTTATTCATTTCTACTATTCAGGCCGTACATGAACACTGCAAAGAAGCGCCGAATACTATAGCTACTTGGAGCATGTGGATTTCCTCTTGCTAGCTTGGCTCTTACTTTGCGCCGGTATCTGCGACAACTGGAACAGCATCTTGTACTTTGTGTCATCCCATTTTCGCGATTCAAGAGCATCGTCATGTTGTCAAATGTGCCCAATGACTGACATGTTCACCAATGTTCGCACCATATGTACATGACAAAGTGAGTAACAATGGTCCATCAACTTGATGAAGTGATCATTGCGGCTGTGGCACTGCTTTAGTCGGCCAAAAAGGTTGATTGTCACGCTATACGTACATTGTTACTGTGTCATTCTGCGCCAGGGAGAAACAGCACAGGATTGCGCCTCGATCAGCACATCTAGCTAGACACAGCGTGCATAGCACAATGCATGGCTGCAACTTACGCGTAGCATATAGCTGCGTCAGCGATGCATGCAAGTCGATCGCCACACACATTATACATGTCGCTCTTCTTACTCTCTCGCACAATTAGTACGATGCACCGTTTGGCACTTGAAGCTCTTGCTCGTGTTAACAGATATTGCACCTCGTGTGCATACTTACGTCTGACGTATTATACCTGTCTTAGAATGCACTAGAATGGATATTCATCCAGACACGAACTTACATTTACTAAACTGATCTATAAGGATCGGCCGGCTAGTATATAAGATTTGATGCCGCTTCTGCTACGGTATGCATAATCATATGCAGCAACTATTGTCTCTTAGAATCCCAATGTTCGTGGTCTACTTCCTCGACCTGCAAGTACCTCTTTCCCTTGACACTCACCCAATATACACAGCTTTTACACCTTCTCTCATTCCCCGTCATCGAGCGCTCCATGCTCCAGATCAGCCGTGCCTTCTCGAGCTGCCAACGTTTATCCGCCTCGTCACTAATCCGGGCATAGGTGTCCCCCATCTTGGCTATGAGCATGTTGACGAGGAGGACGGATAGAAGAACAACATAGATCAAAGCTAGGGAGGTAGTAAGCCTTCGGTAAGGCGCCAGTCGATACGTCTCCAGCTCAAAAGAGCCCAGCATTGCTGCAATACAGTACTCAACCTGATCTAGCAAGCCTTGATTGCCTTCGCCAACATTGACTCCCAGGAGGTGGAAGGATGTTGAAAATCCCCCAAGAAAAACGAACGCGATCATAAGGAACACTCCCTGGAAAGCAAGAAAGAAAGAAAGAAAGAAAGAAAGAAAGAACGACTGGTTTGGACAACATTCGTGTTTGATGCAACGCTATCCCCAAGAAATCCCCCCCCCCCACCCCCCCCTCACTACCCCCTCATAATGCACGGGAACATACAACAATAAACGACTCAGTACTCACCATATCAGAGATGATCATGTTGTAGAGCATGATGACGTAGTGGCCGGTGAATCGAAAGCCAAGCAGCACCCAGAGGAGATTGAACCAGATCCCAAGGGACAATATCGAGAGGGCAGCATTTTCATCAATCACACTCCCACCACTGATACGGCACCAGATTGCTATAAGAATTGAGAACATGCAAGCTAACGATGAAACGCTCTGGAGCTTTGCCACCCCGTGCCGCAGGACATGGTCCCGGATGCTGTCGTGCATGTTCACCTCCCGTACATGCTTCCAAGTATTTCTGGAGGTGAGTGCCACCAGCAGGAGCTCAAACACAGCTCGAGCTCTTGATGAGCGTGGCAATAGAACCGCGATGAGGAAAACGATGATATATCCGATGGTACCCAGGGACTTTTTGACGAACTGGCGGCGTCCAAACGCCGCCCACTTTCTGTCTACAAGGTCTTTGATCCGAAGAAGGGATATCAACTCAAGACGCTCTTGCAGGATCAGGTGCTCCAGAGCACCCCGTCTGCTAACACGCCATACACACAAACACACACACACACACAATTCACGAAACATGAATTAGGTAAAATTCGAATGAAACGTAGATGAGGAAAAGAGAGAGAGAGAGAGAGAGAGAGAGAGAGATCTGTGATCATAATCAATTTGGCAAGCAAGCATGAGACACCACACCTACACATACACACATACACACATACACACACACACACGCTCTTACTTACACTTAACACATAATTCACACCTTGTTGGATCTAATGGATCAAGTTCTTCCAAGTCGTATAAAGTGCATGTAACAGGTCCGTATTTCCAAAGCGTCTGCAAGAGGAGGAGGAGGAGGAAGAATAAGACGAAGACAAAGAAGAAGAAGAACTCAAATAAATTATGATAGCCCCTGCCGCGTCATCTCATCATCCAACGAAAATTAAAGATGCAAGAAATTGAGGAGAGGCCACAGCAGCAGCGAATGATAAATGGGCTACCTGTCGGTTTGTTTCTAGGACGTGCTGAAACATTTCTTTAGATCCTACCGAAGCGGCGAGGGTCAAGCAAGATTCGCCCTTTGCGTTCCTCACCATGGACAAGTCGCTTCTTCGTTGGGGGAAGGGGGCATTGGAGGGGGTTTTGATAATCTTTTGGCGGTTGGTCCATTCTTGCGCTAACAGGTCGTACATGTCCTTCATTCCTGCGGAATAGTTTTCCCATCAACATTGATACTGAATGCATGCGTATAATTGTGCGTGAAGAATCGATCGATGACGTGCAGACAAGCAAGCAGACATACCGTGTATTACTGCCATGTGCATTGCTGTATTTCCGCAAAAATGATCTTGAGCCTCCATGTTAGCCTGAAGAAGGCAAACCATTGAACGATGACGACGACGATGATGACGACGGTGATTGTGATGATTATAACGGGTTCTTAGTCATGCACAAATTGAGATGGATGTACTACAGACGAATATGCTATGTAGTGGCGTGAAGGCCTACTTACTACCTTTTTGTCGAGTAGGTAGAGCAAAATATCAGGCTGGTTCGTTGATACTGCGAAACTCAAAGGATACCCACCGTAATAGCACGGTTTGCCAGGAGAGAAGAAGTTGCCTTTAAAGGACGAGGTGGAGGGCAGTAGTTACATTCCATCACAATGTCACTACTACTACAACTGCTACAATTGTTAGAATCAAACGGTCAACCTGTGACTTCTTGGTGTAGCTGGTTTGGGCAAGCCTCAACCAACAGCTTTACCAGTTCTGAAAGAGTATGATGATGATGATGATGATGATGATGATGATGATGATAATGCTGTTACTACTGGTGCCTATGGACTTATTAGCAAGGCGAACACGCATGTTCCATTGCACTTACCGATGTTTTGGTTAACAATAGCGATGTGGAGACAGTTTTCACCCCGATATTCCGTCCTGGTCCATATACATAGCAGTTAAAGGCATTGTTGGCCCTTATTATTATTATTCTTATTCTTATTATTCTTATTATTATTACTATTATCTGATTTTGCTTGCTTATGTTTGACGTATATTAGATATCAGTGCCTGCTGCCTCACCCGGTATATATGTCCTGGCAACGATGAGGATATGCTGTTATGAGCGATTTTGCTATCCTTAGGTGGTCGGGACCATTGTAAAGGCAAAGGAGGTGGAGGGGGGCCGCGCCGACTGAGTCTCTGGAACTGAATACATGCTCCTCCCCCACATCCTCGAGCAGTTTCATCAAAGCATCCTCTTTTGCATTCAGTAGCATATTGTGGATCTTAAAGCCAAAAGACAAACCGGGAATTAGGAGAATGGGCTTTTATACAAAGGGATAAGACAATATTGAATTTGATTTACCGTCCCCTCGCGGTGTGCCATTTCGCTTGCAGTCCGAGAACATATTTGCAGACCATATTCACAAACATTGCCAAATACAAATTCGTCAGGTAATAAAAGATGCCACAGCAGCTGAAAATCAGTTATTGTCTTACGTCTGCTTTTCAACATTCGTGAGCAGTTGGTCTTGGTCACTTGTCGAGCGTTCCAAAGTCTCCACGAATCCGTCTTGGCACGGGATCTTCTCTTCTTCGTGATCTTCCGAATCAGCTGCTGGAGCCGACGAGTGCGAGGAGGAAACCCTACTGTCTTGTCCGCTATTCCGGACGCGTTGGCGCTTCCTCCTCCGGGGCGAGGGCACACTTCGGACCGACGCCGACCGCGACCGTGTTCGGGGGCGGAGGGCGTAGCTCATGCCGAAAGTTGGTGATTGGCAGGAAGAAAATTATACCGAAAACATCTGTACTATTATTGGTGCGACACGAACATCGCTGTGTCGCAAGGCTTTTTCCCCGTTCGGGCACATGTCGTTGTTTGTATCGGTCAGATGTTGTTGTCGTAGGTTAGAAATAGGCTGTGTTTCGCTTTATTTTTACAGCCTACTGCTAGTTGCCTCAAAACCCAGCATCATGTCGAAGGATGAAAGGCGGTTCGCTGAGACGACAGTCTGAGTTTGATGCAATCCACGCCCAACTGATTGGTGCAATAGCTTAGAATCAATGATTTTTTCCTTCGGCTGAAGAGCTTCTTTGATCACACTATCGAAGAGCGATGTCCTACGCCATTGAATGTAAGATAGGGGCAGCGCTACTTGTAGATTGTAGACTACCTAGAAGCCCATCCTATGATTGACATTTGATCTAGTCCTTCATATCAACCGTAAATACTACCATCTCACTTATTTAGGGGTTGTCTCCGATCTGCTCAAGGCCTGCATTTCCACGATCCAATTTTCGCTTGCGATTCGCCAAACGCTCAAAACAAGAAACTCAGCAAACCGCCACATATCCATGTCCTATCTAGTCTACTCTATGAGTTTTAAATAATCTAAGAACAATATGCTTCTTTTTTCTAACAGTTTATGCGCATTTTCTGCCTTCACTATTCTGGTATGGAGCCTGGTAATATCAGGGATGGGATAGGTAGAGCTTGCCTTTGTGACAAATATTTGACGTCTACTTTCATTACTTACAGACAACACATGATCCTTGGGCTACTGACTGGAGGGTATCTATAACGGCAAATATTGTATCAACCGTAAGTGCAACTTCTGAGGCATAAAATTGTGCAGATAAACATATATCTCTCAGGCTTCGCTGCTGGAGACTCTTCAATACTTGACTCTTCTAGCATCGATTGCGGCTTATACGTCAGTAAATCTGCGGCAAAAGGCACCACAGTGGGGTTCCAGATTTCTCTCTTTTGGTGATTTCGTGTTGAAATGTTTTGACTTTCAATTTATTGGGAGAAGTGAGTCCCAAACTAATAGTACTTATGTGTAGGTATGGTTCTAGTCGCTATCTCTTCGATGATTTCCCTCGTGGGTGTCCTCATTACAAGCGATCAAATTTGGCTAGTCTGCCGCCAACTAGTAATTCCAATCGTCTTCTTCGCCTCAGGTTCCAAACTATCTGTACATGGTACGCGTAGTGTGTATTTCCACTAACATACACGTTGCTACATTAGGCTCTTACTTTCTATATTCCATATCACGGCTTTACCATCTCATAAAGACACTACAGCAACAACGTTTCCTCCGCTCTTTGAAGCAGGAGTCAAAGACTACTGGAAGCCAAGTGGATCATCCGAAATCACACAAAACCTTAACAATCGCGGCCTCTTCTTCCAACTTATACAACAATGAGTATAGCACGAATACCATATCACCCCGAGTTCAATCATCACCTGTAAATCTAGTGCGCACATCAACCAATCAGCCTTCCAGCCGCACCACACATGGCGCAGCTATTAGAGATGAGGGCGCTAACAAACGTCCTTTCCACCACAGCTCTCCACGCTTTGCTCCACGCCAATTGCTGAAAGATGTATCAGCGGACGGTGAAATAAGACAAGCAACATCATGTAATGGTGGTGGTGGAGGAGACAATATCTCGCAGACAAAGCTTGGTGCTGCCTCGGATAATCGCAAATCCGAAGCAACGATGTTATGAAGGAGTATGATAAGCGCGCAGTCAAGAGCTAGAGCTGTTGTTGAACACCGAGTTCTACGTAAAATCTGCGTGCTTAGAGCAATTGGGTTCATCTTGATCGTCCCTCTCACATTGATATTTGCATCGTTCGCACTGATTTTCCTTCAAACCGAAGAAACACGAGAGGAGGCATGGGAGAAAAACAGGAGTTCATACGACGTTGCTGGAGACATGCTCTACTATATAATGCTATTCTGCAACGGATATGCAATTTTTTATAATCATTAGAATCATCAGCTTGCTTGAATCGATAAACGATGTAAGTTTGCACATGCGAGGTGCAATATCTATTGACATGGGGAAGAGCTTCAAGTGTCAGACGGCGTATTGATTGCGCGAGAGCGCGACATGTGTAATATGTATGGCGACTGCATTGCCGACACAGCTGTGTGCTACGCATAATTTTCAGCTATGCATGCTGTGTCTAGATGTGTTGAGATGCATTCCTGTGCTGTTTCTCTCTGGCGCAGATACATCATAGTCAACAATGTGCGTAACGTGACAATCATATAATCAACCTTTATTTTGGCCGACTAAACTAGTAAGGCAGTCTAAGGCAAGGGCCAATGATGACTAGGGCGCGTGTGAGCATGGCAGATAGGACATGGAGGAAGAGAATGAACAGAAAGGCGCATGAGCTCATGTAAATGAGTTCCGCATGATCTTGTTGTGTACATGCAAGCGCCACAATTTATTCTTAGTTTGCCTTCGTGCATAAAATCACTTTCGCACAATCAAAGTATTCATACCAATGGTGGTAATGCACAGTACAAGAGTAGTACGTAGTGCTCTAGGCAAACTAGAAATCTTCGACAATAGTTATGATAATTAATAAATTTGACGTTGCAATAATCATTCGACATGCTGCATTCACAGTTGCTGCGTATGTACGTCGATATCTAGATACATGTGATGGCGATGCTAGGTTACGTCTTCAACCCTATCAGCATTATTAATACTACTTCTCTCTTCCTCTCCTCATTTGTTGTGGTGTGTTTGGAGGAGTGAAGAATACTTGCAACAAACACCAGATATTTGTATTTACATCGGTCATATTTTCTTCTCATAGAATCTGTGCTTGCTTGTGTGTGTGTGTGTGTGTGTGCGTGCGTGCGTGTGTGCCCATTGCCTAGGGAAGGTCGGTAAGACAGCCTCATTCATTTCTCTGTCTCTTCTGTGTACTTTTAGTCCCGGATGCTGTTCGCATTCACACCCCCAGCACCAGCAGCACTGCTACCTTTTGCTGATTGATCTATTTCTCCGCCATTTGTGCTAGTGGCGGCTGGTATTCCGCCCGTCTTCTTGCTATCCATTGCTGCTGCTGCCGCTGCTTCTGATGCCGACTTCGCGGCCTTCTCTTTGTCTTCGGTGTTGAATTGCTAAGATGTAACAAAGTGTGTGTGTGCGTGTGTGTACCAGATATCAAAAATGATGGGGAGGGCGGGAGGGAGGGAGGGAGAGATAAAGCAACAGTCACTCACTATTACTACTACTACTACTACTACTACTACTACTACAACTACCTTATTGATCCAAGACTGAACACCACGGAATATTGGCGCTAATACACTATCTGGACTAACTGTTAAAGAGCCTATTCACCCAACGACACGACATACGCAACATAACGTAACACAACACCAATCAATTACCACAACAAACGATATACTCACCGTCATCATCATCATCATAATCATCATCATTCATCATCACCGCTTTAACCATCAAACTTTCATTCTGTATCTACGGTAACTGTTTTGTTGGTTTCAGCATATATACTCACGCTATTACTACCTAGCGACGTGGCAGCTCCAGCACCCATCGCAGCACTCATTTCCATCTTCTGCTGCTCTACTTGGTTGTATTGCCTCAACTCATCGGCGCGAGCATTCAGACCAAGATCATCTTCCATCTGTGCCCATGCGAGCCAAGATGCCTCCTACGCAAGTTCCAAATTTGTCATCATCATAATCATCATCATCATCATCATCATCACTGATATGTTGTTGTTCCTGCTGTCGATATTATAAGGGTTCTGACTGACCGATTTCGAGTCGGCTTTGACTGCACATGAGAAAAGGGTGCGAGCAAGATTGTAGTTCTTCTCCCTCTTCTCCAGCACCGCCCACGCTTGGAATACCTGCGGAGAGAGATATCAAGGAGGATGATCCTCAGGAACAGTGATAATAAGGACCACATAACAATCAAAATATGTTGTTCTATTTCTTCTTCTTCTTCTCAGTAACCATATGTGCTATAATACCCTCGACACATCACGCGAGTTTGGCCCTGCCCATACTCCTTGCTGAAAGAGCTTCCTCGCCATGGTGTAGTCCCCCTCTAGGTACTCGAGAACCCCCCATGCCTGCCAGGCCTGAGAAAGGGGGAGGAGGAGCAGTAGGAGGAGGAGGAGGAGGAGGAGCAGGGGAAAGATGTAAGCAAGAAGACTAACTGGCGGACGTTATTAGTACAATTTTTAGATATATTTTCTGGTTTGATAGTATTAGCACGATACAACACAAACACACACCACCACCACCATCACCATCATCGTTTTCTTCCATGATAATACGCATCACCGCCGCACTACTACTCATGATTACTGAGAGCACAGAGAACAGAAAAACGAACCGGGATGTGCTTGGCATCAGCTTCTGTGCCCTTCTGCAGTAATTCACGGGCGCGCGTGACGTTTCCTATCTCGTATTCTAGCAGCGCCCATGCTTGCAGGATAGCTGCGTCCCTTGGATTAAGTTTGTGCCCTAGATGATGGTGTCGTTGTAATAGTAGTAGTAGTAGTAGTAGTAGTAGTAGCAGTAGATGATGATGATGGTTATGATGATGACAATGACAACGACTACGTTCAAGATGATAATGATGACGAAGATGATGATTGACGTGTAGATAGCTCATCAAAAGGTAGCATAATGGATATCGTCGTCGTTTTTGTTAGCGTTCGTGATTCATCATCATCATCATCATCAGCAGCAGCAGCAAAACCATCGCATCATTACCGTCCTTGAACAGCTGTTCGGCCTTCTCGTAATTGCCCTGCTCCTTCTCCCACACTCCCCACGACAGGTATGTGTATCGTGACTTTGGATTGACGGCAAGCGCCTTTTGGTACAGGTACCGCACAACGTCTGCATTGCCGTGTTTTCCTTCCATCTTCGCCCACGTGTGCCATAACGCATCGCTGTTACTGACGAGCGGGGAAGCTTTCGTACCGCGCATATACCACTGTCGCGCCTCATCAATGGACCCCATTTGCTCCAAGACAAGGCCGAGCGATTGGTACAAATACGGGTTCGCAGCGTCCTCGGTGTTCCGAATACCCTTTGTGAATATATCTGCTGCGCGCCTTAAGTTTCCTTGCCGCTTCTCGAGCAAGCCCCATCCTGTGGCAAACAACAACAGAAACAACAACAAATAATGATTGCTACTACAACATAAATCGAGAGAAAGAGGAGGAGGAGGAGGAGGAGCTACCATGCCATGCGGCGGCGTGAGACGACTTTGCGGTTACGGCGCCTTCATAAAGTTTCCTAGCTCTCCCAACATTGCTTTGCTTTGCGTGTAAGTTAGCCCACGCCGTCCAGATATACGGGTTGCTTCCAGCAGTCATCCGTGTTGCTTCTTCGTACAGCTCCTCGCCCTCCCCATATCTAGAATATATATATATATATATATATATATATACATATAACAAGAAAACTAGCATGCACTAAATCTGATCTCCTTTCTTTTTACGCGAAACAGCAGCAGATTAACGCAGCAACCACGTACCGTTTCTGGTTCATGAGAAGCGTGCCGAGGCCTATGGAATAATCATTAAGTTGTGTAATTGTGAAGCCGTAGTAAGACAATGTCGGATATTCGCTGATGCTTTATATATTAGAGGTGGAAGCATGGAAATAGCATACATACAACATTTAAACGGAAGAATAAAGTTTTTGTGATGAAATCACAATAATGGACTGTGCTCACCACAGGGCTGACGAGGTCTTCGTGAAAACAATCACTACTCACTTAGTTCGCATCAACACTAGCATCATCATCATCGTTATCATCATCATCATCATCATCATCATCATTACCAACGTACGCGCGTCCATCGGTAGGATTCATTGAGAGACAGCGCTTGAAGATTTTCTCTGCATTCATGCTCGCTCTTTCCTGAAAAGGGGTGAGGAGGCATTTTAGTCGGTTGGTGTTGCAGCATGTAAACAGGATACATCGCAACTAAACACCTATCTGCATTATCGAGGAGATGGTGTGTTGTAGCGTTGATGTCATACCCGGCTATAACCGTCAGGCTGCTTTCGAAACGCTCGGCGCTCAGAACGAGCACGGTAGAGCAGAAAGTCTGTGTTGACTCTTCTGATCTGGGATGGCTAACGAATGATGCGGGAGAGGGAGGGGCGATGTGGGAGTAGGGGGGGGAGGAGAAGGAGATGATGCAGCAGTCGAAGGATCAGAGGCGTGTATGTGTATGTGTGTGTGTGTGTGTGTGTGTGTGTGTGTGTCGTTCTTGTGTGTCCAATTGTAGTACAATGATTGCTGGTGTACTAATACGATCTACCAACACTACTACCTTCATAGATTTACTGGTGTCCTCTATCCTCCGGTTTTCTAATTCGCGCTCCACCATCTCCACGCTATTCGTGGTTGAATGAAGCGAGAGGTGTCTTCGTTGTCCTATGGTGGTTGGATCCGGTGGTTAAGGTATTCTTTTTATTGAAATGATGCAAGCGACTATCGTTCCCTAATCATAGAGTGGTGCGCCATAACGTGCTTGTTTTATTTGAAAATACTTTAAAAGTGTGAGTTCCTACCAGATTGCTTGTAGTCACCGAAAGTTCCCACAGCGGGAAACCGATGGGATTGCACAAACAAATGTTGCTGCTGCCGCGACTCGATGGGGCCGTTGCGTATCAGTCTGAGCGAATTGGATAGAGTGACGGTGAAAAATGAGAGGGAGGAAGAGGATAATAACGTATACAACATCATCACCCCTCCTTTTCCCTGTTCTTGGTCGAGAAACGGAAGATTTCACAAGTACTATTACACGGTTGGTTCGTCGTCACTTTCATCAAACGGTTTAGTGAGAACCTGTGGTGGATGCATCCATGTGATGATCGGGATGATGCCGGCGATGATCTAGACCACAATGAGATTCCCATTTCCGCCCGATCTGCTGGGTTCACCAACCCAATTGTCATCGCAGTTGCTACGATGAGGAGGAGGGAAAGTAGGGGGGGCACCCGAGCTTTTATCGGTGTGCCTACGTCCCCGAATTCCCTCATACCTTCCACTTTAAATCTGCTTTCAATTTATTTCGATCCAGCAAATAAGATTTTTTAAACCCCCGCAAACCGGTTTTGCGGGGAGAGGGTGTGAGGGAAGGGGGGGGCGAGGCTGCTACCACCACCCCTTCTTGTAGTTTGCACAATTTGTTGGAAAACCACAATCACCATAATGCACTCTATCTAGGTAATGCGACATGAGAATAATCCTCAAAAAAGGCCCGATAACATCTAATTCATGTCCCGAAAAATCTTCTGAATCTGAAAACTTGGCTAACTTGTCGCAGAACGTAAAATGGGATACAATTCGCTTCGCCCCGTGCTCGTATTCCGGCTTCCTGCCCCGAGCACGTAAAGTAGGATGCATTACGTTCTCTCTTTTAAGTGCGATTTTCTGTTGTCGTAAGTCTAAAATATGTTGTATATTCATGTATTAAGCAACAGCCAAAAATCCACAAGAGGGGTTCCTTGACCATGAAGTTACCGAAATCTGCATTCCAATATCAATTCAACCTTAAAAGTCGATTGAGATTCTGCAAGATGTCGCTCTATTTTCCATAATATTTGCTTTATTGCATGTCGTATTGTGACACGGGCGGGATATTTCTTTTTCAAATAGATACTGGTGCCCATACCTAAACTGAGGGACTATATATGGAAATTATCGGTAGAACATCGTAATAAATCGTTACAGTATGTAAAGATTAGTGTATCCGCTTTTTCCAAATGATAAGAGAAGAGTATGTTGGAAATATAACTGAAAACATCTTAAAAATTTCGCAACTTGCTTCACTATAATTCAAGAGGTAGTTCGGGTATTTGGGTCGGTCGGCGCCCCCCTTGTGTTTCATCCGCTTCGCGCAATCAAGGTTGGGATTAAGAGAGGATTTGGATACGAAACTATGTTCGTAATAGAATTTAAACCTGGGAGGGTGGTCACTGCTAGCTGGATGAAAATGAGGGAGGCTTGTCAGCGAAAACTTCGCGCCTGATGGGGAGAACCTACCCCCCCTACCGATTTTTTTCGAGCGTAGCAGATGAAACTTAGCGCCTGTTTCGTTTCATTCCTTCTACAAAGTGCGTGTTTGGTTATTATTTTCGAGATTTTAGTTGCTCATCGATGGTGATCTTCACCGACGTCGGGAAAACACACGCGACCGACTGTTTCCTTTGTGCACACAATGAACAAAGAAAACGTGGAATTTCAGAGACCAATATGGATCATTTTGAAGAGAAAACGAAGAGATATTCAATGTCATCCAAATCATCTCATTTGTCATCTTGCTGCTGTTTATCAACAAATATACAGATAGGCCCCTTAGAAGCCCGTCGCCACCACCTAGCATGCTGCGGCCCTCGCCACAATCGCGATCGGCGTTAACATCAGCGAGACGTAGGATTCATGGCTGGCGACAAAGAAATATGACCCCCCCCCTCATCATTTTCAGCCTCCTGTCGATACTGGCCTATTCAATTGCTTGGCACTCTCCTGTGCGGATCTCTGCTGCCGCTGCTGTATCAAGGGGGAAGTTGTTTTCTATGGGAATACTTTCTAGTAATCCCAGAGCAGCAAGGATGACGTCTATGGCTAGACCTCCAGTAACACAATCGCCTTTATTTATAACGGGTGTGGATGGAAGAATATCGCCCATGCACATTCGTGCTACTACTACTACTGCTGTGTCCTCATCAACATCTGGAGCTGACGAGGAGACAATAACGACAACAGCATCACCTCCAGTAGAAACGACTACTGCGCCGTCAAAAAAACAGAATGATGAGGTAGTAGCTGATTGCCATTAGTAGTAGTCGTAGCAGTAGTAGTAGTAGTAGAGTGTGTGTGTGTGTGTGTGTGTGTGTGTTTGTGATGTTGAATATACATGTCTATGTGTTGAGGTTTTGGAAGGTCATCATGCAAATGAATGTGTGTGTGTGTGTGTGTGTGTGTGTGTGTGTGTGTGTTTGCTCTGGACATTATCAGCTTGAGAAAATATCGGAGGCCTTGTCTAAGGTGAAGACCACACCTGCGGCAATTGCGAGCTTGATACGGTAAGATCACATCACTCACCCTCATTGTATATGTGTGCGAAGTAGTATATGTCGGTGAGTAGTAGCACAAGTAGTAATAACAGAAGTGAAGTACTAGTGTAGCTCTAGCAACATGAAAAATCTATGGCGATGAAGTACACG
Organism: Bigelowiella natans CCMP2755; assembly: GCA_000320545.1. Lineage (NCBI taxonomy): Eukaryota > Cercozoa > Chlorarachniophyceae > Bigelowiella > Bigelowiella natans. Next base: position 51,773 of record ADNK01001985.1, read on the forward strand.
CTGCATTTATCTCTACCTACAGGCGACACGAAGATGTAATGAGCCTTCTCACATCTTTGGACGAAGAGATAGAGATGGCTATCAACGCTCCCTCGAACGAAAATGACGGAAAACTGGAAGAAATACTCCGAATGAGGGTACAAACAACCACTAGAGAAGAACACAAATATGAGAAACCGAGCTAGATCATCAGTTTCGCAGCTTTGCTTTCGTCAACTGGAGGAGATTGATGACAGGCTACAGTTGTGTCATTTTGTCCGGTCTATCTCGAATTCTGAATCAATCAATGATGCCTCACATTTCATTTATTCATCTATGATCCTCCTCCCGCTCAAACCAGGCCACACTTCGCGAGGAGCTACTTCCCGTCGCCAAAACTATTGAAGAGTGGAAGAAGTTTGCCGCAGCTGCAATTGCCGAACAGACTGGTATTACTGGCATATAACGAGATCTGATATGGCGAGACCTGCGTCTTGTACTGATGATATATCTCCGAGGAGATGCAGCGACAGAAAGCGGGAGGGGGCTCACAAACTATGAAACCATATATGTTATAATATATTATACTAAAATATATCCTCTACATATGGTGTTCGTCCGTTGTAATATTCATCGTTTCCTTCTGAAATCTGTGTTTTTTCCTGGTGCGGCATGTGTGTATTTGAATCTATATTTCAGGGGTGGTTGTGGCAACCCCATCAACAGAGTAAGAAAAACTAACGTCTGGAAGGGGGGGGGGGGGGTAAGGGTAGAGAAATATGTTCCATTCATGATGAGGTGCGTTGTTGATGTCAATGGTGTTGTTTTTCTATGAATATTTAGAGGACACTGGTATCCGGCCTACTTCTCATCGAATCTCCCGCAAGTCAGTAGTAGTACATATATACAAATACAGAATGATACCTGTCATAGTAACGGTATTCGTGTGGGCGCTTGCATATTTATATCACTCCACACACGTATTATACCGTAAGCGTCGTAAGTTTGACATTTCTTATACAACGGTGCTGCTCGTCTATATACCGGCCGTTGGTTGCTGATTATTCTCAGGGCGAATTGGCAAGCATTGAGCTGTTCGGTAGGCCATGGGTTCTTTTCAGGGACGAGACGTAAGAAATGCAGGCTGTTTGCATGCCGTGCAGATAACGCTCTTTCTTTGCTTCACAATAAACACGATGGAATTCTCCTGACTCTTCATCTCCTATCAAATCGAAGATAGTACGACGAATGATGATAGCAATGTTGCTGCTGGCATTGGGGGTGTAGACAGAATATTACCAAAAGGGATTGATCTTTATGCGTGCAATGACAGGGGCGATGTGGGATGTATTCATGACCAATGTGCACATCGAGCCTGCCCGTTGTCCCTTGGTAGTTTTACCACTAATTTATCATCACATCATCAGCAACAATGCAATTAGAGAGAGAAAAGAATTTGGGGGGGGGGGGGAGAAAAGAGTTTGAGGAAGAAGAGAAGGCTAAGGGGGGGCTTATTGAAAAGTTCGAAATGCGTGCGTGCAAGCAGCTATGCTGCATATGCTTGTTCATTAGTAGACATACCGATATGGGGTATCCATCATCAGAGTTGCCAATGCTCATGACGAACAGCATGCACGTATATGTGAAAATCATGATGTAAATATATATGGTGGGTGTGTATTATATGATATACTGATCTGATCGAGTAGGAAAGGTCGTCGGAGGTACAGTGGAGTGTCCGTATCATGGGTGGAAGTTTGACCAGAAAGGCGATTGTAAGGTGGTGCTTAACAGCAGCAGACGTGGCTAGTAGAAAGAAGCAAGTTCAACATTAAAATATGTATCTCTCCTCTCTCTCTCTCTCTCTCTCTCTCTCTCTCTCTCTCTCTCTATGTGTGTGTGTGTGTGTGTGTGTAAGACGGTGAAGCAACTAAACTTTGCTTTGTTCCCTCCATCTCATCCTCCTACGATCAAAGGCGATGCCTTCAACGCGTATGTGCAAAGGCATTTCAGTTGATTCCCTACCGGTAACTGCCTACCTCCCCCCCTTTGCGTCATCTACTTACTTCTTGTTCTTGTTCTTCTTCTTGATACCATGGTACCAGTGCGCGGACTTCCATGCATATATCTGGCGCAGCTTAGCAAATTTTTATAACCATTTATGATATTCTAGCCATAAGAGTGCATTCCCCTGCCCTGATGGCGATTTTTGTTGTATTGACCTCAATGCCGCCATCATCATCATCATCATCATCATCATTACCATCATCATCATTGCCATCCTAATGATTAACATCCCTGTTGCAGATCGAGGAAAAGGATGGGCTCATATGGCTTTGGAACGATGGGGGTGCACAATCGCAAGAAGACGACGACCTCTTTAGCAAGCCTACTGCTGCGTCGATACCCAACTTGAACTTTCTTGTGGTAATAGGAGAAGCGTAATAGTCATAAAGAAAGATGAGATCATAGTACTGCTACCAGTCTTTGTGTGGAGGAGGAGCAGTAGTGTAGAACTAGTAGTATCAGCAGTGTAGACCATACATAAATTGGTGGTGTGTCTAACCTTTGCGACATAGGATGGTGAGGAGGAAGGCTTCACAGCTGAGCTTTCACGGGAGGTCGAAAGGAATCAATGAATAAAAGAAGACGAAGAAGAAGAAGAAGAAGATGATGATGATGATGACGACGATGATAATGATGATGAGGTGGAGAAGGTTTTATGATTATTGCCTCTAAATCTATCTTCAAGCAAATTTGTTGCCTCAAGAAGAGAAAGGGGGGGGGCGGGGGGAGGGGAGCGAGAGGGAGAGGGAGAGAGAGAGAGAGAGAGAGAGAGAGAGAGAGAGAAATGAGAGGGAATCCTCCATCTCCACGACTATGGTCATCGGGACAAGAAGTTAATGTCCATAGTTTTATTTCTTCTTACACTGTTGGTCTACTATTATTTACCAGATCGCAGTAGACTATACCGTGTTGGTGGAGTCGCTACAGCACATAGCCTATGAACCCATTCGAAAACTACCGGAGATCACGCAAAGTATGTCCTGTGAGTTGGCCTTTAAGGACAATACTTTGTGTGGTTGCGAAATCGATGATGATGATGATGATAATGGCAATGATGATGATGATGATGATGATGATGATGATGATAGCCAAGGAAAGTGTTGAGACAAGAAAATTGAAATGGGGAAGTCTTAACTTCATTTCGAATTTGTGACGTAAAGCTTTGGTAATTTTCACCATCCTCGTTTGAAGATGTGACGAAGTATCTGTATACCCTTCCTTCATCATCATCATCATCATCATCATCATCATTAGATCTCCCATGGCCTGAGCAGCTAACTTTCCATGCCTCCCGACTTCTGGCCGGCGACCTCATCCCGTCCCATTCTCCTTCTGAAAAGCAAGAAGAAGCTTCTGCTGAGGGAGGACATCACAGAAGAATGGGAACTCTCCAGGCTGCTCCAGGGGTGTATATATCAAGTCTTGAACTGAAAGAGGGAGGCGGGGAGAAAACCGACAAACCGAGTTTTACAGGCGGGAAAGTGCATCAAATGCACTCAATTGTGCCCATCAGGCCTGGTCATATACTATATATATATATATATATATATATGTGTGTGTGTGTGTGTGTGTGTGTGTGTGAGGGAGAGAGAGGGAGAGGGGAATTTATCATCTCTGTCTCAATTGCATGCTTATACTCCTCTCATGCTTGATTTTCTTCCTTATTCGAAGGCTACTCTAGGCTATTATACCGCATGTCAGTCGGGAGCAGCGTCTCCGGAAGCCTCTCCAAAATCCTGCCAGCTTCCATGAATCTCTGGCAAAACATTGCGACAAATTGCTTTGATCATGGCATTCGACTTGTGGAGGAGGCTACAGAAATTTACTAGCTTTTAAGCACTCCCAAATGAGAAATTTGATAGCTGAAATAAAAACTTGACCCCACAATTATAAATACGGGAAGGCATTATATAATAATCCGGATCGACCTAGGCCTTCGAAATTAATGCACTCACAAAATAATCGTTGTCTTAGCTCCACAAAATACTGTTCAGTCCCTTAGTCTGACAGTAGCCATAACAACTCAGGCGTAATGGTCATTAACACATGATGTGCATGCCATGTGTACTCATTTAACAAATGTGGTCGAACCACTGGGCCTGCTAATTGAACACATGTGGTGTCTGAAATACACCATCGTGAATGAATTTACCATTGCAAGACTGCTAGGCTGTGGTGATCGACACTTCTAATGATAGACTCTAGACTTCGCAACATGACCTAGCTAGCTCTAGGGTGTGTAGCTAGCTAGCTAGCTAGATGCTAGGATGGCATGCTGATTTACTCGAATTTTGGTGTCCGCTAATCTCACGTGCGTTGTCATTGCAGCTTCATTCGATTGCGTGTCAATAGAAATCGGCCCACGCACACACATGCTAGCATGCCAGCACGCACGCACAGCGTCATGTAGCGCGTACCACTACGCGGGCACAAGTCACGTGCGACAACAAAGGGGTTGTCGCGGATATAGAATATAGATAACGTAGATATTAATACAGCATAGGCACGTGGGTTCCGGCGGGACTCATGGCAGCACACCGGAAGTGTGCTGCCCCACGTGCGGCGGCATTCGCGAAAGCTTCGCGAATGATTACGCAGTGCACGATTTAATAAAAATATAATCTTTAATAAAAATAAACACAACTCTTCAAAAGGAAGCAAACGTGCCTTTCCCCCCCCCTGCCTACTTGTGCACGTAGCGCCTCGGCCTGTGAACACCTTACGCGCAACAGTCAGATTGAGCGCATTTGCACGCTCTGTGCAGCACCAGACGAACACATCTGCGCAGAGCTGACGATGACGGAACACGCTGCACGTGACAACGCAAATGAATTGTTCAGCTTGACAAGCTCAACAAAATGACAATGTGCAATGCAACAGCTCCGTTCATTCACCATCCATTCACTCATTTCACTCACAGTTTTCATTCGAAATTGCATCATTGCAATTGCTTCAGTCATTTGTTCGCAGGATTTCCACAAACAATGAGCACCGCAAGAGATCTGTGCTTGCTGGACGGCAGAAATCCTCTCTTGCGGGCAATCAAAAGTGTGTCAGTGTGCACGACGACGAATTCTAAGGTTCCCCACAGGGAGAACCGGGTTTTGAGGCACAATGGCTGATCTCAGCTTTCAGCTCCTTTTTGCCGAACTTCCCGTTGTCGCAATCTCTAAGTGCAGAGGATATTTGGAGATCTCTCAGGACGATTTAAAAGGACGTCTCTGGGGATCTCGAACATATCTCCAAATTGTCTCCCACTGCCTCTCCCGCTCCTCTCCTCCCTCTTAACCTCGTTGACACTACTCACGAGCTCTTGCCACGGATTTGAAGTTGGGAACAAAAGTACTGTGTATATAAGGTACTACCCAGCAAATTTTGTTAATCTGGCGTTGGCTAGGCCAAATCCTGTGAAAATGGTGAATTGCGCTAGAATGATGTGCTCTCTCCTTAATGATGATGCAGGTATTATCAATGGACTACGAAGACGAAAATCAAATAGAGCCCAAAGTGGTGGTTCTGGGCCAGACAGGGTAAGATTCTTTATTTTGTAGGCATTAACGTGCTTGCTATATCTGTCTTCCGGTGGTGAGAGAGAGAGAGAGAGAGAGAGAGAGAGAGAGATATCATTCCAAGGCCCCTCTAAATTCTAATGAGAAATTCTAATGAGGAGTCAATCGTGGTGAGAATTATGGTAATGATGAGGAGTGATGGTAGATTAGGATGAATAAAAAATATTAGCTCTATTAAAATGGTCAGGGTGGGCAAAACTAGCATGATTCACAGATATACCAAGGGCCACTTCAATGAAAATGCCCAGGTAAAGATATTAATCTAGTATACAAATAATATATAAACTATACATACATTTATTAAGTATTAGTACTATTTTGATATTTAAGCAATAGTATGTGTGTGTAAGCTGTTCTAGTGTGTGTTGCCTTTGTGATATTTCTTTTATAAATTATTTGTTACAATTGCATAAATCCAACAAAACATACCTCGTGATAAATTGAATGCACAATATATGAATGCTGAAACATGGAAAAATATCTCCCCCCCTTCCCTCTCGTACAGACGACCATAGGCGGAGCTTACTGCAAAAAAGATGTGTCAATTAATGGATGGAACGTCTCGCTGCAAATTTGGGACACTGCAGGGCAAGAAAGGTTGGCAATGTACACTATGCATGAACTCAAATAAGCGCAATTATTATGCTTATGTGTGTGAGACTGATTGGAGTTGTGAGTGAGTGAGTGAGTGTGTGTTTGTGTTTATAAGTATGTGTACATAAATGTATATCTATCGCTATGTTGAATAAAAATCAAAGTGCGATGCTTTTCGCTTCCTGGATCAATATTATTTCTAATATCATTACCTTTCTTAGGTTCCGATCCATGGCTCCTATGTACTACCGCAATGCAAAAGCAGCCATACTAGTCTATGATGCTTCAGAAGAAAAAACTCTGGAAATGGTCCAGGGATGGAAAGACGGTGCGGATTAGCGTTAGCACCAAAGGCAACAACATAGCAACAATATGAACTATGTAGATCATTGGAGTGTTATGATTTCGTTAATATTGGAGTGTCGTAGCTGTGGTGATGTTTGTGTGTTTATTGGTATGGTATCAACATGTAGAGCTTTGCAAGCATGCTGACAAGGACGCTATCTTTGTACTGGCTGGCAATAAATGCGACATGAGGGAACAAACTTCAGAGGCCATATCACGTGCCAAGGTTGCAGTCTGAGATCTACCCAGTGTACACGACACACACACACACACACACACACACACACACACATAGAATTCTAAGTATAGAACTGTATTGTTTCTCTTAACAGAAAAAGGCTGAGGTCTTAGGAGCGAAGCTCTTCCAGACATCAGCAAGAACGGGAAAGGGGATTGAAGAGTTATTCGACTACGTAGCCCGAAACTTATTGAATATGGCATTGCAATCAGGGACACATAAACGAACAGGTTCTTTACATACCATGTGTTACTCTTCCATTAGGTTTATAGCCATCTTGCTCGGTGATATCCCTGCGAAACTCTGACAGAAATTCGCCTCTCCTTTTCTCACCTCCTCCTCTTCCCCTATGGTTAGACACTGTTATTCCTGGCAAGGGTACAAATAAGCAAGGCGGTTGCTGTGGGTAATGAATTTAAGCAAAAGAGTGTACTCATAGAAATTAGTTGCATTGTGCATTGTTTGAATGTAAAATACTGGTAACACTCATAGCCGCACTCAGTGCGTTAACATGTGACAAGCAGTCAGTGAGCACGCAGGATGCATGCACATCAGACATACAGAGAAACTACAAAATGATACTACTTCGTTAATTTATTTGTATGCAAGCGATGCATCTATCATGCAGTTCGCCACGAGTAAAATGTAAACCAGTAAATGCAATAAGTCAAATGGCACAATTGCGAATGCTCGACAGAGACATCTAGACATGCTAGCATGTCTCTAAAGCTAGATAGCTCACGTCAAAATGTAGACGCCTAGACACATCTACTGATCTATGCATCACTAGCCAGCTAGATCTGTAGGATGTCTCCATTCTAGATTCTCGATGAATCATGCTAGTAAGCTAGTGAGGCGCTAGGTGCTAGCTAGTTAGCTAGCTAGAGATAGACACAACGCAGTGCACTTCCACACGCATCATTGCCATTTCTAGATCTAGCCATGCTAGATGATTATCTAGCATGCTGGCATGCTAGCATGCTACAGCACAATGCTTGCTCCTTGCTAGCTTGTTTGTCGCAGATCTAGAAATTTGGAGATGTCTAGATCAGAGATGTACACATGCTACGATAGCTAGCTAGCTCTACAGTTAGACAGCTAGTGCGGGAGTGACAGCACATCGCCAGCTAGCAAGCAGATGTCATGTATTGTGCAGGCATCGCGCACAGCTTCAATTTCATGCTCTAGATGCTAGCTAGCTAGATAGCTACACTACATTTAGACATGTAGCTGACTCTCGCTCCATCCATCTTGATCTAGTCTAGTAGTGTGGCGCTTACGCATGCATGTCTAGATGCATATGCTTCTATTTAGCTACTGCATTGACTCCCACATAAATTTTGGGCATGGTCGAAGGTGTGCTTACTGAATTAATAAAAGTGAATGACCATTCGAAATTAAAATGTAGTCCGCATAAATTATGATGAAAAGCAGATAGAGGTCACTTTTCTCTGCCCATAATTTCTAGATTCTGTACATATGACACTGCTTTGACCCATAACTCCATCTTTGATTTTTCACTCGTCTCTAAATCAAGCGTTCTCTCGTTGGTTTTGAAAGAAAAATAGTAGGATGAATTTGGATTTTGGAAGATATTGCGTTGGAACACTGATGTGGTTCTTCCGATGCAAATTTCCTTGATGTCGTTCAGCGATATGTAAGATGCTGCTCTCTTCAACATTGCTCGACGATGTCTTAAAGAAAGCCAGTAAATACGCCCGTTTTCAACAACGACAAATTTTCTATGTGGTGTTCCTGATCGACCATGTTTCAAGAAAATATCTCCTGTTGTCACTGCAAGTCTATACATTCGTCCCTGCTTCTCATCATAATCAAGGGGACACGTAGCTGCTGTAGATGTTAGTAATGATGATACTCCTTCACATCTCTTTGTTTGGGACGAGAACGAAATATTCCTTATCAGAGTTCTAGTACTATCGGAACTACTATGTGACTCAGATTGATAGTTTTTTGTTTCACCAGCATCTTCTTCGTTATTTGAGTTGCCCTAAATTAATATTTATATGTAATGATTCTAAAATGCTACACGTTTAGTTTATTGATAACCTGATTTAGCTGGTTAAGATCAATTAGTTCTTCAAGCCTTCGATTCGCTTCTATCATATCTCGTGCTTGCTTCTCGATTAAGTTTGATACATCCATTGAAGCGGTCAGTGCATAAATACAGCTTTGTCGGGCACCTTAATTCAAGTAAACGAAAAGAATCATTTTTACTCGATATACAATATGACAAATGTAAACAGCTTGGCGTGATTCTGGCTACCATAAGTCCCATAAGTCTTTTTTAGCCCTCCTTTGTCGAAACGGTGTGATAGTTTCTGCCCTTTCCTAGTGACAGAGACCTGAGAGGTAGATTTTTGCTGCGATTTCGAAGCCCAAGTTGGCAACGGTGGCGGTTTAGGTCGCTGGATAATTGTTGCAGCAGATATAGAAGAGGATATTGAAGATAAATCCGACGATGACCGAGATCCTGAGATTGTTATGGTTGTTAAAATACAGTAATAAGCGGGGAGTATTCTCAAAGCAAACCATTTGTCCGAGATTCAGAATGACTTTTAGAAGATCTTCTTCTCCTCTTCAATGCATTTCCTATTCCGGCGAGAATTTTATTGGCCGCCTTTAAAACAGTGCTTTTCCCCTGGGATTTCTTACTAGGTGTACTATAAGTGAAGTGCTTATTTTCCATACGAACACCCGAAGATGCAGATGCAGTCGTGGCGACACTTAGATACATAGGATCATTTAATTGAGAAGCCCCACTTCCTCTGACCCCTTCGAGAGAAGACGGAGGTTCCGAATCGACCCATTGAATTGGTTTTATTGTAAGGAACACTTTCTTCTTTTGAGTCGCTTGAGCAAAGGGTGTTTTAGAAGAGCGTCCTCTGAGAGGATTTTTTTCTTCAGTTGATGGAGAAGCAGACCTTGAAAATCGAGGGGTTTTCTGTCGGTTTGTAGAAACTGGGAATGTTGATCGCCTGTGCGATCTAAGGGATCCAGGTTGCTTATTTGAATCGCCCCTACTCCGTGATTTTTTGGCATCGGAAATTGAATCCAACTGCTGTAACGACCCTGAAGAAAGCGTTCGAGGAGGTAGCTTTGGACGTCTTGCTTCGTTTGCCATTGCTGAATGTGAGCGATGAGGCAGTCGTGGTGATGTTCCTTTCAAAGATGATGCACGTTTAAGTGTCATTGATCTCTTTCTTAATCCTTTTGATACACGCGAGCGCGAATCTCTTTTCAAAGAGTATGATCTGTAACCAGTTGGTCTGGGGGGTGGAGTCGGAGGACTTTTACCCGCCAGAGAGGGTATCAGATCATCCAACCATGAAGCTCGATTTTTGTTCTCCGAAATTCTTTTGTTGACTAGTGATAATCTATTCAGGAATGCGCCTTCATCGATTTGTCCAGATACGATGAAGGAACTGGTCCGAGTTGAGGTTTGAGGGGTGGAGTCAGACATCTCTTCCAACAACTTTTAGGGATGTAGTATATTACATCATTCTTAGATTACAAAGCATCAAAGCATAGCATGTAGCATGTAGAACAAGTTTACATTACTCACCTTAGATTGATCTTGTGACGCTGAATAATCTTTTGGAAATAGATGAAGAATAATATCTTCTACTCTCTTTGCGCACTTAAAGTGTGCCATAGTTCCTTACAACGGAATATTTTTGCACCCTGTTCTTTATGATAAGTACACGATGAGAACGTGGCACAGTAGCAACAACCCGCCTCTCACATTTCACACATAAGCTACCCCTCTTATCCGAAAATGGACATTACATGCCAAAAATCATATTGGTTCACGGTCCTTTAATCTCTATAAGCTATGTTCCACAGCTGCGTTATCTTCAATGTTCAATGTCCAATGCTTCCAACCTGTTGATAATAATGGGAGGAACCTTCCACGTGTCATTTGAACAGGATTGCGTAGAAGTACCCTGCGTGTGTTGTTGATTTATCTAATGTCGTACCTGATAATCGGCTTTGTTTCTCTGGAGGAGAGTAAGCGGTAAAACGCTTGGAATGTCTTTTTAAGTTGAGGGCAGAGGGAACAATTCACCAACAACAAACTCGGCACACCGAAGCGCATGGGGTTATAGTTCCTACGACAGCAGCGAGCCTACCCTATTCACTCTGCTCACAGTAGCTCTCATGTCATTGTTCACCACATTTTGCCGCTGTTTGCTGAAAAATTTGTGCTGTGCTTTGGCTGTTGGGGAACGCCATCAGATTCTTCTGAAAAAGGCCATCATTCAGTCATCTTGCGATAAAATGCCTTCATTCTTCCAAACATGCACTTCAAAGCATGTTTCAATTCTACACAGATGTTGACATTTTGAGCATGCAATACATCAGGAAAATAATCTTCTAGATATTGAAAGAGAATTTCGTCACGGAGGTATTTCATGTACATTGGATTCAAACGAAAATTAGACAAATATGTTCAGATGTTCTGGGCTTCAGCTATTTACCTACTTAAGTTGATGCACTTTGAGTTGTCGCAGATTGTGAAACGGCTGCAAAAGTGTCCTAACATGAGCGAAAGTTGCCAAGGAGGAGTGGAATGGTTGCTGGCCTGAGCCCCTGCGTAACAACGTAGTTTTGGCCCTAGGTCCTCCCTCCCATAGAGCCACATTTTTCACTTTGCATTTGAAGCATAACTTGAGAGATTCTTTGTACGTTTTCCGCAAAGTGTCTATTTAACTTTGATCATGTGTTGTTCGCAATGTGCATGAAAAGGGGGTGATATTTGCCTGGAAATGAATCCGTCCTTCTTGCGTCGCTTTAAGAAGACCTTCCGCAAAAACAGTGCCAAAAAAAAAATAGTTGAAGCAACGAGAAACCGCATCTGTACGTTTAAACGTGATCCGAGAAGATCCAGAGCCAGTAGCTGGGTGACCGCTGTTCAAACCAATAGCATCTCCTCGTCACTTAGCTTTCTTCGTATCCCTGATGCATTCTCACGGCAACCATTTTCGGAGGTGCCCAGGTAAAATAATACTAAAGTTATTTTATGCCATTGAGGAACACCATTGTTGCAGAAATCGTTATTTCCCCTTCCGTTTGTAGTTGCTTATGTGTGTATGATGTACTCGTGCGGAACGCAGACAAAGAACGCCTTTCTCGACGAAGACAGCCATGAATGAGAAGAAAGAAACAAAAGACAATGAACGGTATCCAATCCAAACATCACAATTCAACATTTTCCGCATCCATGGCGCTTGAAATTCATGTGTTGGTGAAATTTAACGAGTCTTCTTTAAGGTCTGATGGCGGTGGCAAAGATTCAAACACTAATGAGTCCTCATCAACGCGGGATAGGGTAACCATTTAAAAATTCGACGCACGTTTTCATGGTCATATGTGTGAAATTATACGTTCTGCGTGTGTTTTTAGATGAGCTTCGCAGACATGTACACTGATCATGAGGTAATTACTCCACAACTTCCTTTCTCATTCGCAACCTCGTAATTGATGCATGAAACATTATTTTCCACTCATAGCTATCAATCTACGAGCGTATTGTGGAGGCGAGCTGGCAGAGGTGGTCTTAACTCATTCGTGAGGGAAAATCTGGAAGTTGACTTAAAAGCAGCCACCAATATCCTCTCTTTTTCAACTTTGGGTTACTTACTTTTCGAGTGCTCGGCAGATTGCATTGCTAATTTGATCGCCATGCACTTCCCCTTCCCTCTACTTTGCCGTTGGGTTGTACTTCTAGATTCGTTTTCTTGGTATCGTGTGCAGCGGCATTGGTGACAGTGGTGGTGATGAACTGGGAGGATTTACGCAAACAATTCACCGGTGAGGTGGCGGAAGTGGCCTCTAGTGCGTTGGGCGACCGGAAATTGCTGGACAAGTCTAACGGTAAGAAATGGTCCAGTAGCAGCCAGCAATTGTCCGTATAATTGTAGCAGAACACTGGGAGAACAATGTTGCAGATGGAATGCGGCAATACGACAGGAAGCTGCTGAGATGCTGCTTTTGCTGCTGCTGCTGCTGCTAGCCATTACTACTATTTACATGTGTGTGATCTGTGTATGTGTGTGTGTGTGTGTGTGTGTGTGTGTGTATTGTGATTAGAGCTAGCTCTGGCTGTAGCTCAGCACCTACTCTACGACGAGAAAACACAGGATGCGCTCACATCTCTGGTGTCCGAAGTCCTGCAGAACAAAAAAACACGGTATGTCCTCGTAGAGACAATCAAAGACTTAAACTTGCTTGAAAGTACATAGTTAAGTGATCAACGCCACTCATACATATCTGTCACCGCTTAGTGCTCCCTCCCCCTTCCCCTCCTACTCCTTGAAATGCTGATGTGATGCGTTGCTAAAATTGCGAATTTCCTACTGTTGGACTGTTGTCCCTGTGTCGCGCATAGGGACGAACTTGTTGTGCTTTTCTCGGACTTATTCCAGGTCTGCGTGATAGAGAGAGAGGGGGGGGGGGGGGGGGGGGGGGTTACCGGATGCATGTGTGCGTAGTACTGCCGTTGGCTGTGGTATCATCCAGAGTATGAAAACATTAAGTGTGCGTCTTATCGTCGTTGTTTGGCATTATTCTATCGTGATGAAAGGATTATGTCTCATTTGCTGTACTTGATGCAGGACCCTATAATTCTGGAAGAGGTCACGAAACTATCGTCTGAAGTTACAAACAGGGTATGTATGCATGTACGCATCACAACAGCTCAACAACAACGACAACGACAACAACAGCAGCAGCAGCGATTGTTATGGTTATTATAACGACGATGAGGATGGCAATGATGATTGTCACTGTGTTTTCCCGCAATGAATCAGGTTTTGAACGACGGTGAAGTCAATACACATGCGCTGAAGATCACCGCAGAGCTATTCAATAAGGTTCGTTAGCACCATCACCGTTCATTCCCCCTCCCTCATAGTTATGATACGTTCTTCGCCGAACCATTTGTCTCTGCTGCTGCTAGAAATTATCGTTTCCTACTAAAGCAGCTGCTGCTTTTCCATTCCGAACAAAAATAGTATAGTGTTTCTGCACAGATTATTATTTGATTGCCACGATGGTGTTATCATCATCATCATCATATACTGGCAGGTCTTAGCTGAGAAGCACTTGCAGAGCCAAGCTGGCGTGGCACTCTGGGTAGTAGTAGTAGTTGTTGTTGTTGTAGCAGTAGTCATAATAACACGCTTACCACTGCTAGCGTAGTAGTAGAGTAGAAGAACTTTGCCATAATGTACATGAAATTGTGTGTGTGTGTGTGTGTGCGTGTGTTTGTGATTCCTTCATTGCCATCCTCATCCTCATCATCCTCCTCCTCATCCTCATCATCCTCCTCCTCATCATCATCATCATCACGCATCCATCATCTACCCTCTCTCTCTGGCAGAACTCCATAAAGTACGCGATTGTTCCCAATTGGTTTGGTGAATACGCTGGCCAGCCACCACCACCAACACAGCAGCAGCAGCAGCAGCAGCAGCCTTCCACAAAATCACCCGACGAGAGCAAATCAATGGGCGTGGCATCGACTAAGAACGAGCAAGGAGTAGCCGCGGAGACGGTTGTTACCGGTGAGAAGAAGAAGGAAGGACTTCCAACATTTGATGAGAACGTTGCGGTTGCAGCCAGTGCTCGAAAGAGTCGTGATGTTAATGATGATAAGGAGGAGGAGAAGGGGGATACAGCTGCTATCAACACTGATAGTAGAAATGCGTCAAAACTTGGGGAGATTAAAAATATTGACGCGTATGACGATGACGATTCTTTGTTGCTACCAGACGCCGCAGTAGCAAACGCATTCGACCGACCGTGGGAAAATGATTTCGTGGTTGATGATTATGAGCCACCACAAATTGATATTCATAAGGATACGGAAATGGCGGAGAAAGGTAGCAGTATTAGCGGTGGTAATAGCAGGCACGAGCAGGTTCCCAATCATCATCCCACTGATATCGATGGTAGTAGTAGTAGTAGTAGTAGTAGTGCGAACGCTGCGAAGAAGAAGGAGACATTGCAACGTGCAGAAGACCTCCGACTAAATCGAAAAATGCCAGAAGGAGATCGAGGAGGAGATATTGCATCATCATCATCATCATCATCATCATCATCATCGTTATCATCATCCAGTGATGAGAAGCGCGGGAGCAAAGGTAAGGATGGTAATGACAGCAAGAATGGCGGCGATAAAGCCTCTGGAGGGAAGGGGTTGGATGCTGAGAGAAACACGGACATAGAAGGGAGCGACAACGACGACGGCAACGGATTAAGTGGTGGAGATGTACGAGGAGGCAATTTAAGGCCAGATGAAAGTGGTAGAGAAGGAGGGCTAAACCTTGAAAACATAGCATATTTCAAGTAAAATTGCATCCTTTCGACCGGCGAACAGGAAAATAGGAGAAACGAAACATATAATAGCAGACTTGCAAAAGCTAAGAGTAGTTTCCTACAGTTATCTTAAGATTTTCCCCTTTTTTGTATTGCATTGCATATAAGCCACAATATCTCGAATATCTCTAGACACATATGTATGATGCATCCAGTATATTAAAATCAAATGAAGAATTTTGCGAGTTTGTAGAGTTAATTATATGCATGTATGTGTTCTTAACCGAGCATATGCAACTTATACTAGATGAGAATTCGCGTCTTTTTGCGCACAAGCTGCAGAAGCAATCAAGGAGAACATATCTGTGCTGTACTACGCGTGCATGCTGTGTTGTGTAGTGGTGTGCCCGTCTAGCCGTATGAGTCATAGTCGCTGCACCATGGCTAGCCAGCTAGACAAAGGGGATACTGACTGAGCAAGATATTAGTGGCTTATATTGTGATGACAAAACAAATGTTTGCACGCAGAGCTAGCATGCAGGCAAGTAAAGACATTGCAAATTTTACGTTGTGTTCATGGTTACAATAATGTACATACGTTTTGCGGTGGGAGTTTTCTACGCAGTGTGAAGCCAGAAACCACCATAGTATCACATTGATTTGTCATCGATATCACTTCCTGTGGCACAGCACCAATACCCGCGCTACCCAACATGATCTTGCCTAAAGTTTATCAGTATCAAACTTGACAGCTGTAGCGCTTCAACTCATTGACGAGGAGGACTTTCAAAATAACGCGTAGTTTGTCGGAGATTCCGAGAGCCTGGCATCTTTGGGTGGTGAAAAACTGTAGCAATTTTCGCGTCTTCTCATGTGCAGAATAAGGAGAATTGGGAATTGCCGTACTGTCACATCCTCCTTTTATTATTTCTTCTTTCTCTTCAGCAAAGTACGTATTAGGCCTCCTTTTGCGCCAATTCTCGATACATTTGCGCAAACGATGTAGTCGTTTTTTCCGAAGGCCAAGCTTCTTCCCATATTCAGGGGTCAGTAAGCTCAGCATCTCACTCACAGACGGCGCAGACATATTTGGCGGTGAAGAGCGATTATTTCCTACATTTCGATTGTATTTATACTCACTCCGATATGAAACATTTTCTCTCATTTCGTGCATTGAATTCGTGATTCATGGGCATTGTGCAGAAGGGCGTCAGACAACAACACACATACACACACACAAAGGGAGAAAGAGTGAGAGTGAGAGTGAGAGAGAGAGAGAGAGAGAGGGAACAGTGAGGCTGCTACCCTTGTTCGTTGAAGAAGAGGAAGAGGATTTACATTCACTAATAGGATCAGCTTCTTGCTGCTCTTTGCGCAATGGTCGTGAGGATTCTGCTTGACTGGCGAGAGTATAATTTTCAGTCCTCCTCGCATTTTCATTCCTCCTCTGCTTTTTTGTCTTCTGTCTTCCATAGTGCACTTCTGTTGGAGTCTGTTTTATGGGAGGGGGGGTACAGCAGGATGAGCGGGATGCCATCTGCCTACGAATCATCTGCCTGATTCCTTCCGAGATTGCTTGTTGTGAAGCTGTTGTTACTCCGTTAGGCGATAAGACCTCTCTCTTCCCATTTGACCATCTACCCCGCCCCCCATTCCTCACTGTGGCTTGCTTATCTACTAGTCTTTTTGTTGTTGTTGTTGCGATAGCTCTTTGGAAAGGTGAAGAGGAAGAACAGGAAGAAACCCGTTCCCGTCGCATCCGCACAAAACGAGGGTCCACCTCCGCCTTCCACACTAAGACGTTCGCCGTTGGTGATAAAAATATTGATGATGATGATGATGATGATGATGGTGATGCATGTCTGGTTGCAGCACTCTCAGCTCTGACGATGGGTTGCTGACGCTCTGATGGTGTACGCGCGTGAATATATGGGTAAGAATAATATCAGATGATGATAACGATGATGATGTTGTTGTTATTGTTGAATAGCCTAAAGTAATGCACACACACACACACACACACACACATACACATACGCACACATACACACAGAGAAGGGCGCGGGTGTACTACTACAACGACAAGTGGTAGTAGTAGTAGTAGTAGTAGTAGTAGTAGTATCATCACTACCACTACTACACTGCTGCATAGAAGTAGTAGTATCATCACTACTACTACACGGCTGCATAGACTACCCACAACCTACCCCTTCACAACTACTTACACACCTTTATACTCGACAATAATTGTATTCGCACTTGTAGTAGCATCCCCAGAAGCTCGCACTGCTGCAGCATTAAAGATTATGGGTTTCCGTATGATGGTGGCAGCCTTCCATCCATATTGCTTTCGGTTTCGCACCCATAACGCCTCGACTGCCTCCCCACATCTTGCCCATGGCGCTGATGTATCCTCTAGTTAAAAGTAAGGGAAAAGTTAGAACAGGGGGGCATTGGGATGGACCAAGCACAAGATGAAAAACTATTTTGGTGATTGTGGTTATTACGATTATGACTATGACCTTGATTATGATTATGCACAACAACAACAACAACAACAACAACAACAACAAGCAGCAACCTTCTACTCCACTGCCTCGATTGTAGTAGCGAAATGTGATGCTAAATCTGAGAATTACAACGGCAGAATACGGTGCGGTGTCACTGATTGTCGATACCATACAGGTAGCATTTTCGCTCCGTCTTAGCACCATGATCCTCAACAAACACATGGTCATTAGCGTCATCATCGCCATCGCTCGCATCACAATCACGCCGTTAACATGATCAAGACGGGGCTGCTTCTCCTACCTCTCGCCCCCAGGCGGACAGAGGGAGATTTGGTGCTTGGCTTTGAAACGACTAGCGAAGCTGAGAACGTACCCCATTCCTTTCGTAAGGGTATATCTAAAACCAGTGCAATATTTATCATCAAGCAACAAGCAATCCAAACGGCCACCTCAAACCGTCACGCACGCACACGCCTACGCACACACACAAACATTACACATATACACCCAGCGACCAACAAATATCCACAAAGAATGTTGATAAACGAATGAACATGTAATTATCTACGATGCATTGAGCAATAAATCATCGAAGAAATCATCGTATTTTTAACCTGAAGGTGTCCGTAGGCATATGCGCTCTGTTTCCTTTAGTTCCACGATATAATAACGATGTTTAGATAATAAATGCAATTGTTCGAAGAGTTATAGGTTGATGCAGATGTGGCATTATCTTCTGAAAACATGGAACGCAGCATGCGTAGGAGTTATTAAGTATTCTAACGCCCTAATCGTCTGCAATGCGACAGCAAATATTTATTACTTTGCAACTACAGCAGCACTGACTACAATCGTCGTCGTCGCCATCATCATTATCGTCGTCATCATCATCATTGTAATCATACCACTTCTTTACCGGTGAGTTCTACGATGGCGTCTGGTGCTGTCAACTGAACAGTTACAATGATCTCGCCATACCGAATATGGTCCATATGCTGTACGAATGATATGTACGTCAGTCAATCGAATCGATCGATAGCTAAGTAGGAGCAGCAGGAGTAGTAGTAGTAGTAGTAATAGTAGTAGTAGAAATAGTAGTAGTAGAAATAGTAGTAAAGGTAGTAGTTACTGTAGTACCTTCGTTTATTATTGTTACAATTATTTTCTGTTAATGATTCATACGCTGCTACTACTTTCCGTATCGATCCCTTGCATCGTGTTAGCTGCGCAAATCCTAGGACGTGATGAGATATCATTTCTTTCCCTAGAAAGGGCCGTATCTCTGCTTCAAGCTCTGATATCACCTATATAGCAGCGGAAGATGACGGCGATGCAAACTAAATTATGAGGATGATGATGATGATGATGATCATATTGTGATTGTGAGATTATTGCATCTATCATTGGTGACTATCTACAGCTACTGCTGCTGCTGCTGCTGCTGCTACTACTACAACTACATTATTCACTGTACCTTTGGCATCAATTTGAAGGAGTTGAACATACTGCCACGGTCAGTGCTTAGATAAGCCATGCGCCGTCGAATGTACTTCTCATCGTTGGGGGAGAGGTCCTGCGAAAGAGAGACATTATAAATAAAATGACGACGAACTCGTTTGATTTCTGAAAGCCTCTCTGCCAATGTTAACTGATTTGTATGCGTACTCTAGGTCGCCAAGACATCTGATTTTCAGGAACAAACGCGACGAATTTAGCATGGAAAAACATACCAGATCAAAGTTTAGACATTTTGAAATACGAGATGATGGATGAATAGCACTTCATCACCTGGCCATCATCATCACAACTTATACAACCAACTTCTTCTTCACAGTCGACAGACACGATCATATGGTGCTCCTTACTGACCTGTTTGTTGGTTCCCTGCCAAGAATGCCACATCCAGAAGTCCTCGTGAGAGGATCTCGTGCTCCTTTTGCAATTTATCTCCGGGTGAGAGGCATCACACCCCACACCACACCACACATATGATGCGCGTGTGTACGCGTAAGATTGATCATGGTCGATGTCTTTACCTTTCCCTCCCAATTGATAATGCTTCCATGTCCCAGATGTACGCCATCACGCGCTCCACCGACGCATGGGGTACGACGAAACGATAGAACCCCTCCTTCCAACATTATCAAGCAAGCGCAGTCATCATCTAGTTTCGTGTGCATTGAGAAAGATTCCCACGGACACCCTTCAAGGTTGGTCCTTGTGATTTTTAAGGAAAAAACGAAGCGAAAAGGGACAAGAAAGCCGGGAGGAGATGTCACATTCGAATTCATTGGGAGCTACCGTAGCCTCCTCCACAACTCCGACCTCCCTTCGCATTCGCTTGATCTTTCGCCGACCAAACGCACGGCTGATCTCCTCGTCCGAATTCATAATACTTCTCTAAACAGATACGGACAGCGCCCTTATGCCTCGAGACTACCCCTCTTCCTTCCTCTGGCTTGTTTTCTTCATCATCTTCTTCTTCGGTGTTAAGGCGGAAGGACAAGTTCGGCTCGCTAGCTCGAATTTTACGATTCACTCAGCGCTTTTTTAATTATCTACATTCTTTAATTTGATGTTGTTTGTGTTTTCTGTCGAGAGTCTATTTATCGTCGGCATATCGACTGTGATATCCGGTCGGGTCGATGCTTCCGGCAGATGCAAGTCCTTGGACCCATGCCGCCATAAATTACGGCATCTTTTTACCCTTGAAACATCCTGGAAGAGACTTCTCTGACTAAATTAAATATTAGAAATAGTTATATCGGCCATATATGCTATTCAATGAAAAATGATGTGAGTAAAATTGGCGATACTGTTATTCCATTTGCACTTCCGATGGAGGCCCCGCCGCCTCCCCCTTCGAAGCGCCCGCGAGTGCGCGCAAAACCTCCGCCGTCCCCAGGGAATAATAGAAGGAAGAAGAAGCGCCAACGCGCTCCTCAGCCGCAGATTAGAAGGAAAAAGCATGAAGCATCGTCTTCCTCCACACTCGCTCTCTCGCCAGTTGAGGTCATAAAAAGGCTATTCCACCTTCTCCCTACCCTTACTTTCTACACTATAGGTCGGAAAGGTCGTGGACGACGACTGCGATTTCCCACATGCGGTCGGTGTGCAGCAACGCTGCCTAGCGGAAATGATGATTGTGTAGCATCACCGACGACGTTGATGATAGATTAATCATTGAGTATTTAGTTGCTGCCTATGCTATAGGTTCAGTGGTCGGATGACAACTGCGTGTGTTTCATGTCCAACACACGTCTTTCAATCGTGGATGTGTCATGCCTCAGGTGCAGCTGCTGCTTGTCATTTGTTCGCTTGCGGTAGTTTGTTGCTGCTGCGTTCTTGGTGTCGTCTATTGAAGCAGCTTTATCACCTCCTCATATAAATACTATTATCATTTCATTCTTCATCGTAAACCTCCTCGTTTTCCTCTTGTTATGATGCCTGTTCTACACACTGCTGCCAACCTTTTTAGAGCCCGGATGCGCGAGGACGCTCATTGCATTTACGACATGTCTCATATTCCTAGCCAGCACAGCAAGATCACCTTCGCTTCGAGTGAGAATATAGTACCAGAATCCCCCATCTCGTGCATGATGAAAATAGAGTCGAAGCTTTCGTATTTTCAAACAGAATTTTGAATTACAGTCAAGAATCGATGCCCTTTAACAGGCGGGATGGGCGCTATGGATCCAAGCTTATTCATCCTGAAAGATGTTGACGATGCAGCTGCTAAAGAGCTTCCTTCTTTCCGCATGTACTCCCCCCCCCCCCCCCCCTTCCCTCTATCGATTGACACATGCATGCCCACATCCTCATCGCGGGATCGTCGATAGTGATATGATGTGTTCTATAGTAAATAAAAGGGATAATCCATTCCATACAATTAAAGGTGCAAATGGTCCCCGATGATGCCTCGAAGGACGTGTGAAGGCGCTCGCTCTTCTTCTTCTCCTTCTTGTCCTTCTTCTTCTTGCCTCCTCGCCGCAGTAACGACAGATGGGAACGCCTACATCTACAAACCGAGAGGTCAACACCTATCCGCCCCCAAGCCCTTACCTAACAATTCGAACTTGATTCTTTTCAGTGAAAGGGGGAGCACGTAAGATGAAGGCGTCCGTCGTCGTGAGTAGCTTGCAAGAGCAGCTAATACACTTTCTCGCGAAAAATGATGGAGTTGTTGAGTCAATATTTCTCTCAAAACGGGCCTTACCTGGCGGAGGAAGGGAACAGTCAGCGACAGCATCAATGCACCTACAAACAGTAATTGGGAAGGGGGGGGGGAGGGAGCTAATGAGAGAAATGATAAAGAAAAGAAAAGTTAGAAGATGGTGAAGATATAACTGAGACGCCCTCTTCGAGTGCCATCTTTATCCAATCATTGTTTTCTGTCATTTTCTTTTCTCTCTAAAACTTCTTCCCTTCCCCTTCTCTCCTCCCCCCCCCTTTCCACCATACTCTCTGCGGCTCTCTTCTGTTGATAGATCGCAGAAAAGCTGTTATCTTGCCACGGCGAAAGCCAATCTGCACTAATCTCATCATATCGATTGGATGATGAGATTAACGCGCATATACAGGTGTTTCGAGATCATGCCTACTCTGCTATATTGTTTTCTTATAATCCTCTTCATTTGTTCTCTTTTTCTTCCTTACTACTATTACTACTACTACTACTCCGTTGCTGTTGCCTTTGCCCCTCATTTAATAGATTCTTTGCGTCTCGTGGTGCCAAACTCCATACGCTGCTGCCTCGCCACTGTCCTCTTCTTCTTCTTCTTCTTCTTCTTCGTCGTCGTCGTCATCGTCGTCTCCCTCACCGCATCACCCTGAGTTCTTTATTGCGGCTGCCACACGTGCTGGATCCCTGGCGCTATTCCCAGTTAGTGTTGGCACAGTATCGACGACTTCCAATCGAGATCAAGAGACAAATGGCGGGAGAGGCATGATGCATGAAGCGCATGATCATCATGTCGGCCATCCAATCTGGTGAGAATACAGAACGACTATACCTACTACAATAACTACTAATTTCTACTTACAATACTATCATCGTCATCGCCAAATGCTTAAATGTTACTTCCTACTACTACTACTACTACTACTACTACTACTACTGGTGTGGCAAAAGGCTGGATAGGGTAGTAGCAATGGCGAAAAGGACGAGCAAAACGCGCGCCGAGGAGCTTATAACCGACATCAAGTTCTTTAAAGTTAGATCGTCGTCAGTAGTGCCACCTTCTCCAGCTACATCTCCAGACGGAAAAAGCAGCAGCAGCAGCCTCCTCGTGAATCTCCTAGCCGTATCGACATCTTTGGGCAATCTCCACGTATTCCATCTCCTCTTCTGTGATGATGCGAAAAACACAGAAGATGCACAACAACAAGAAGGGGGAGGAGGAGGAGGAGGCGACAACCCACCAGTCTCAGGGAATTGGAAAGTGCTGCGGTTATGTAGCTATCAACACTCGCGCACAGCTCCTATCACCGGGATGGCGTTCAAAGCTACTGTTTGTATTGGCAGTGGAGCTCGGAATGAAGACAGAAAGGCGACGACGGGGGGGGGGGGGGATGGTAGTAGCGATGATAGTGGCAGCGATGATGATCAGGCGATTCTGCTCGCAGCGGCTTGTGGACCTGACATCCTTGTGCTACGATTGCAACTACTGCAGTCATCACCACCATCATCAACGTTATCGATGAGCATGACGACAGAATGCTACCACCGTGCTCACGAGGAGCGAATAACAGGTGTTAATTGGCTGCTGGGAGGAGGCATTTCCAGCAGCAGCACAACTACCACCTCATATAACGACAACAGTCGTTTGCACTGTCCTTCGCATCTGCTGCTGCTAACTTGTGGAAATGATGGAAGAATTTTAAAGTGGTGTTATCGACGTCGTACTAGTGACAACATGGATGGGAGCTGCCAACAGGGCACATCGTCGTCATCGTCTTCATCATCATTATCATCATCATCCATTGCTCGTGGTGGCGGCAGAAGAGATGGGGATGAAGGCAATCACGTCTTCGAAATCACCCCCTTCAATACAAGTAACAGCCCTGCTCCAAGCAGGAGTGACATATCATCATCACCACCACCACCATCGTCGTCGTCGTCGTCATCGTGCTCCCATAAGGCTGATCAGATTGCTAAGATGTACCTCGATCAATACGTCGACTCCAGAGGCTTCAACGCAGTGAATATCACCAATGCGAGGAGGATGGAAGGAAGGATGGCTCCGTTGCTGGTACCGTACAGGTATGAGTAATAGTAGTTATAGAATAGTTGTAGTAGTAGTAGTAGTAGTAGTAGTGGTAGTAGATTGTACCTGGCAGTTTGAATGCCTATTTTGTACCTCGTTTCGACATATACATAACCGTACGTGCATATATGAATGGATCAGCGGAATCGGCGTATCACGAGACGGCCTACTCGCAGCAGTCGTGCATCAGTCCCCTGTGCAGTTTGAGGTAGGTGCCATCGTTTGACTCACTACCGCTTGTGTAGACAATCATCCTCGCTGGTTGATCTATTATTTGTGCGAAGAGTGGGGCTGATGCTACAAAGACTCACTTGTGCACCCAGGAGCGCGGCCATTTTGTTATTGCGGGGATAATGATGATGATGATGATGATGATGATGATGATGAGCGTATTTTCCATCATCCTTTTCTTCGTCATCGTCATCATCAACATTATTTCCTTCACTATCCCAGGTCAAGGGGACAACAGAACGACCGAATCGCCGCCTTGAGCTGCTCATATATCCCCTCCTCCTCGGCGGTCTGGATGACTCCCGCATCGTCCGCACCATAGGAGCATCGTCGTTTTCTTCTCCAAATAATAGCACCGAGCAGAAGCTTAAGGCTAGTATAGGCTTCACGACGAACCTTGGCATTTGCCTCGAGACTCAACGCTTTCGAGATCGGCGAAGAGGGTGGAAGGGAAAAGAAGATGGAGCTGGCAGTGAGCAGCAGCTTGCACCCAATAGCCAAGCGAAGATACCACGTTCATCATCATCATCGTCGTCGTCGTCGTCGTTTCTATTATCCCCATCGCCTAGTGCTCGCAACAGAAAAGACACGAAGTTGCTGGTTGACCTTGCTCTTCGATGCTGCAATTCGGCATTTGCATGGGCAGAAGGGGCACTGAGAGAGGCGAAATTGGTCATCTCCAATACTGATGATAGCTGCTGCCAAAACCTCCTTGATTCTATGCTGAAAGAGCACCTGCTTGTGCAAGATAATAAGACAGTTACAGCATTACTAGATGCGTTTTCAACGTCGCGGCGGGAAAATGGTCTTGCTGCGTGCGTGTTCCTGCGCACGGCTCTTAAGGGCTCCTCTGCTGCGGCCTCACAACCACCTCCTCCTCCTCCTCCTCCTCCTCTTCCAAAGTTGAAGGAGGTACCACATCAAATAATTGCGAAAACACTCGCCTAGATCCTCTGCTGTTCATTGCTGCCTTTGTAACGATCGTGATCTAATCGAACAGACAAAATCTTCGCTTCTCGAGGGAGGACAGCAGATAGAGGAATGGGTAGGGGGGGGTGGGAGGGATAATTCTGAAAGTAATCTTCCAGCATCTCCGATTTTGATTATTTGAAGAGAAGGCAACAACAATGTAATTAGTTATTCTACCAATTGCTGCTTGTTAAATAGGGCGCGAACGACGACGAGAATTCTAAGACTAAGCATCCTTCTGCACACACGGCAAGGCTTGATTGTAAATCATCGCCTCTATCTCCAATACGGGAAAAGGCTGCCGCGACACTACACTTCTTATACAGCCAATTTGCGAGTGAGCACGGACTTCGTGTCCTGGTGAACGTGATCGACATGTTTGAAAACAAAAGCGAAGTAGAGACTGATAGGTGTAGGAGCCGCCTAATTGCTGAGGAGATTGGAAGCTCTGTGGCCCTCATCGCAGCTTTTGCTTGCACAGAGTATGAATTGCTGGATTTTGTTGTTTTGTGTTGTTGTCGTCGTACGTGTTCATGTAGAATTTTGCTATCTCATCATGTGATTGTGTAGGTATATGCTTTTCTCCTCTCTTTAACTCTCTCTCTCTCTCTCTCTCTCTCTCTCTCTGTATGTATGTGTGTGTGTGTGTGTGTGTGTGTGTGTGTGTCAGGTACTTACGGAGATTCGCACCCTTTCCACTTGAAATCGGGGAAAGCACTTCTGTGCAACAGCAGCAGCAGCAGCAGCTCCATAATAACGATGATTCACAACTATGTTACCCCTGCTTGTCGTCAGTGGACCGAGCTGCAAGGGAGGAAAACAAGGCAGAAGAAGAAGAACAACAACAGCAACAACAACAACAACCGCGTCGAAAAGCTCGTGTTTTATCACGGTACTAAGCAGAAACTTTATTATAGATACTTGTGCAATATTGTGTGAACCCGCGGCGTCTCATGGATCATTTCGTCATAAAACGCAGCTGTGAGACACTCCTCCAGCTTCGCGTGAATGCCCAATTGGTTACTTCATTTTCATATCTACCATCCCTTGCAGCGTGCTTCGACTGGCATTACTTCTCCTCTCACGGCGCACGTGTGCAGCTCTCGGAATGCACAAATGGACAAGCATTATCGATAGGATCCTAGCGGCAACGAAGAAGGCCTCCTCTCCCGGTATCATAACTTTTGCCGTTTGGATGTGATGTTTAATGACTATAACGCTGCTTTCGATGCCCTCTTATTCTCTTCTTCTCCTTGTTCATCGCAACGACAGCAGATCAGCAACGAGTGGCAGCAAAGGAGCTCCACAGAGCATTGCTTGATGTTCTCCCAAGAGAAGAGTGCCCGATATGCGCGGCGGCAGTTGTCTTTTCGAATCCTTTTGAGGAATTTTGCGCAAAAGGCCACAGACTGCAACGTTGCAGGGTATCGTGGAAATTGGGCCCAGTACTTCGTAGACTCCACTGCGAATCTTGTCGCGGCACTATCCTACCCTCCTGTGTGCAAAGTAAGGCCTGGGAAGCGCTGCAACATGATATTCCGAAGAGGAGGTTTCTTGATTATAACCAGCACCAGCAGCCGTCGTTAGCAGAAGTTTGTCCCTTGTGCCGGTGTATGGCTCATCCTCTGATGTGAATAAAACCATTTTATGTAATTGTGATAATAATATATACTACCCGCCGCGAAAATGTATTTGTATTGTGCAAAACGGATGTAATGAAGTGATCAAATATGTTCAATGGTCATCATAACGTAGCTAGCTATCTAGCAATGCATGGCAGCGGCTATAGCCCTCATGATATGTAGATTTATTTGTTTCTGCAATTTTGTGTTTCATGCATTTATAAGCATCCATTCTTGACGTCGATGCTATGCGGAAGGTCCATTTGACACTCATGGAGCCATGTTAGCATGAACCACCTAGCTAGTCGATTTGGTCTTAGTCCCAGCGGAGTTGCGCGCTGCATATAGTCGCATCACATCTGTGCATGCAGCTTTCATTTTTGCACACACATCTAGATGTATGCTAGCATGCTTGCGCCATCGCTTGTTGTGCATTCTGTGAGTGTTCGTTCCCCGCCACTGCGATGAAATGCACCGCCCAGCAAATTTATTAGAAGCTGCTTCTCAACATACCGCATATAATGCATGCACAACAGCATTCTACCATAATCGTCCCGTCATCACTTTTTTGAATTGTTCTCTTGGCTAGGTTTGATTGGCTGTGCTGCTCCAGTCTTGCCTGCAATGGTAGCAATTGATTTTCGATGGGGCTGCATCCTCCTCGCCTCTTGCGTATCATCTGTAATAATAACGGACAAAACGGGTGACAATCGATCAGCCTGCCGACCAGATGGTTCGTGAGCAATGTATATGATGATGCTGCGTGATATCCGGGGAAAAATAGCTGATAATATTGCTCCCCCCATCCCCCCCCCTTGTGCACTTACATGTTCTTGATCTCTCCCGTACAGCAGGAAGGGACTTTCCATCTTCGCTGAGTGAGTCTTTTCCTTGTAGGGGCAGGACATACGACCACGGGCATGATCAAAATCAGGTTGAGCACAAACGGAGGCATGAACTGCCCACACAGAGAAATTAAAGGACGCGGAAAGCAGAAGACAAAGATTGCACCGAAGAAGGAGCATTACTAGTACCATACCTCCCGGAAGATGGATGGAGGAGCGCGAAGGCATTTCTCGAGAACCAAGTGATTGCGTGCGCCTGAATCAGAATGGATTTGATGTATTATTCTTCGATATTATTACTCACCAGTCAGTGAGTACACATGCGCGCCATCCTTGCACCTTCTGAGTTGTGTGACGTCCACACGCAGCGATGTTTCGACTTTCTCCAGTTTTCGCACGCGAGCCCTTTTCCAACACAGAGCAGCGATGATCGGTTTAATGACGAATAAGCACACCCGGTCAGCATGCATGGTCAGGGAAGAAGAAAGCAGATGAAAATTACGTGCAATATTTCATTCGTAACATTTAATTATGAGCATCAAAACGTGGTTGTTGTGCCGACTTGAGCTTATCGTTTTGGATCTCTATCTTCTGCCGTGCAAGGCTAGCCTGCAAGGGAGGGGAGAAGTAGCAACATAACCATTTTAAAATGAAGTTCAGGTAAGAGGAGAACAATCGAACATTGGGGATGAAATGGTTTGTGCATCTGGCGTATCACCGAATCACCAATCAGTTGGAAAGTTGAAGGATAACAAGAGGTAGGATGTCGTTCAGGTTTGGCTGCACGCTACTACAAGAAACTTTACTTTATGCAACGCTTCTTGCAAATGCATCTCCTTCGAATGCCTTCTTGCCGGTTTTTTCTGGTCAGACCCAAACAAATATTTAATATGTATACACACACACACACACACACATACACACGCAGTGGCAATATTGAATGTTAGTTTTTTAGGCTGTGTGTGCGATATTATTGCGCGCACCTTCTGTGCGTTCAGCTTTCCCGTAAGCTTAGCTACTTTCGTGAGCAGGATCTTCACAATTCAAACACAAAAGTCGGTGTACACTCAAGACGAAGAACAACTGTCATATCTCAATCTCAATTCACCACTGCTACTTCCAGATATTGCTGCTGCTATTATCATGTTAATCGTCAGTCACCTCTGCATGCTTTTTAGCACTGACGCATTCCTGGAAAAAATGATGATGCGTAGTAGGAAAAGGTGATGATGATGACAATGACAACTGCTACCGCGATCGATCACAACCTCAAGAATAATAAGTTTCAGGCTTATTATCTCAAATACTATGGCGTGATGTCGTGTGTCCACCCCCCTCCCTCACCTTGCGCGCAGCTTTGGCTTCAGCTTCCAGAGCTGCATACTTTTTCTCCATATCTTCCAGCTAGGATAGAATCAGGGTACACAACAACAACAGGATGATGATAAGTCGCGGTCTTGTTGGCAGCAGCAGTGCTAAATAATAATGGTTTTGCTACTGAAAAGGCTGATCAGACTTTGAAGGTCTGTGGCGGAGCTCACGAAGCTCACGAGGATTTACAGATCTTCTGCCTTCATTCTCTCTCTCTCTCTCTCTCTTTCTCTCCCTGTCTCTCACACACGCACACACACACATTTCTCTACTTTCTCTCGCCGTCTTCTTCTCATTTGACACTGGCTCGGTTAGGCACGATCTCCCACCATTCATCATTACCTTTTTGGTTGCACCGGCTTCTTCCCGGAGTTTTGCGCATTTTGCAGAGAGCTTGGCGTTCTTTCGGCAAAAGAAAAAATCGATTCCATCACGCCCAAGTATATATATATATATATATATATATAAAATATCTTCAAGCCCACCCCCCCCCCCCCCCCCCCCCTCTCTCTCTCGTTATAGGTCTTTCTCTGCGCACAGACCCACACCTTGCAGTACAAGAGATAAAGATCTACTCAATAGTAACCGTCTGTAGATTCAGGAGGGGGCTGCTACTACTACAACTACTACTACTACTACCTTCGATTCAAATGCCAGGATTGCATCCTTGTTCTGCTTTGCTTCATCGTTGAATTGCTTTTTCATTTCTTCCATCTTGAGCACAGCTTTTGCCTCCTAAATCGGTGGCAAATGCGAGTCAATACTCAGCTAACTTACGCATACTATTGCCAAATTAGCAAATTATAGAGGATTGCTCCTTGGATAATGGCCTTGTTTCCTATAGCATATTCTTGCTGCGACCCAACACCCCACCCCACCCCACCCCACCCCATTTGCATTCTATCTCTAAAACCTCCGCCCCCACTCCTCATTCTGATAACAGCACAGACAGACTGTGGAAATATGAGAATCAATATTCTTTGCCGTGTAGACTGACGTTATCCTGTGTTTCATGCTGTAGGCGACGATATTTGTCCTCCATTGCCTCCTTTTCAGCCGAGAAGCGAGCCTCCAACGCACGTAACGCCTCCTGCACGTCATCGCTTTCCTACACATGAGTCGATCAAATCTTGTTGTATTTCGAGAATGTGCTGGTGCTGCTGTGAGTTGGGGAGAAATATATATATATATATATATATATATATATATATATATATATATTCTACCTTTTGCTTGCTTGCATTTGAGGCGGCACGTAGTTTTCTCTCTTCTTCCAGCTGAGCAAGATCGTTCACATATAATTGATAACACACCGAATTGACCCACACCGCCAACACTATTACAACTACATTCACAAGGAAAAATAAAAAAACCAGTACCTTTTTTGTAAGGCTCTCAAGCTTCTGGTCCATCTGTACACGCTCAGCAGCGGCGTCGCTCTTTAACTTGTCCGCCTCTCCCTGCGCCCTTTTGATCTGCGGAATAGACCAGAGCAGTAAACGGCAAAATAATGATAGTGGTAATAATACTAATAATAATGCTAATAATAATGCTAATAATAACAATAACAATAACAATAGCCCCTTGAAAGGGGCGATACACATTGCAAACAACAGAAGGGTAGCCAGTAGTGGCAAACTATCTTTCTACTCGCAACCAAAAGGTTTGGATGTCTATCATCAACATGAAGCACTGTCCTTCATACCCGCTCTTCCAGATCGGCACACCGTTGGTGACACTTTGCCATTACATCATTCAGCTTTGTCTTAAGGGCTAGCCGCTTACCCTCTTCCTCTCGCAGCTGCTGCTCGTGATGGCAACACACGCATTCACACACACACACACAAACACACATATCCTTATCGCATATTTACCCTATAAAGGGACGAATATAAGGAGTTTGTGGATGAAACCATGCAAAGACTATTACTACCTGCTCTCGACTGGAATTCCATACTTGCTTCTGCCGGATGGCATTATCAGCAGCCTCTTGGAGCTTCGATTCAAGCTCATCTATTGCGCACCATTTCCACGATTAAACGAGGAGGGAACAGAAGGATAACGAGACAAGATAAAGAAATATAACAAAAGAATTAAGTTTATCTCCACTTTATCATACAGCATATAATATTTATATATATATATATATATATATATATATATATTACACAGACCGATTCTAGCTTTCCTTTCAGCGATCTGCAATGCCCACACAATATCAAAATTTTATGCGTTAGTGTGCGTGAGTGTGTGTGTGTGTGTGTGTGTGTGTGTGTGTGTGCGCGCGCGCGAACGCGTATGGGTGCAGTTTTTGGTATGATTTTGTTAATCGAAAGCAGCACCGTGTGTCTTAGCTTCTCAATTGCTTTGTTTAATGCACCCTCTCTCTGCTGTGCCGCCGCTGCTGCCTCGGTCTTTATCAGAAGAATCACAAGTGAGGGAAGGACAGAGTAAAACATTCAAAAAGGGATCACAACGGTTGATAACTACAACACTATGTTATAGAATTGTAAGGTGTCTATACCGCTACCTGTTTGCCAGAGAACGCCTCGATTTTGGCCTGATATTTCTCGCAGATTTGCTTGAGCCGCTCAACCTCCTTTGCGAGTTTTGCATTTTGCCTTTCGGTGTGGTCATATGCGGCCTAGAGAGTTAGTGTGTAAAGTTGTTGGAAGCTAGTAGAAGCTGTTTTCACAGCGGCCGGTGTTATATCCAGTATGCATATGTGTGAATAACACAACTTCTTTCGCGTCGGCAACAAACAGCACGAGATGACCGTCCAAATATTACCTTGATATCGATTGCTATTTTCTTCTCTGCCTCTCTAATTTTCATCAGCTTCCTGCGGTTATTTTCCCCCAAATAGTAATTAGTCCAATCACGGAATGCGTATATCGATGGAAATAAGAAATCTCCTGCGGAGCATCTAACCTTTGAAGTGCTTGCCGCTGATGCGCCTCCTTCTCGTAGCTTTCAGTCAACTGTCGCATCTATTTCGTGTGTCATCACTATCACCCTCATCGTCATCACCATCATCATCGTTATCATCATCATCACCGTTATCACCTGGTCTAGTCGCTGCTCCGTCGCCTCTCTCACCCTCCCCACGCGCTCTTGAATATCGATGAGTCTCACGACAATATCTCGATAATTGTCTTTGCCGTTGACATCACCGTTCGCGACCGTATTCATTGCAATGCTACTATTAACTTGCTGGAGGACAAGCCCTTTGCCTCCAATGCTATTTTCTCCTCCCCCCTCTGCAATTAAAGGAGGCCCCATTTCGTGGGCCGTTGTGTCATTTCCACCACGAGCTCCTCCCACCGCCTCGTCGAGTCGGTGGTGAAGAACTAAATCCAGCTGCTTCTCTAATCGCATTCGTGCTGCCTCCAATGATGCGATGAGAGGACTACTACTTGTAGCATCTTCCCCAATCGAGGTGGGAGGGGTGCGCGGCCTCTCCTCATTGCCGCTCTGGTATAATTTCTTGTCGTAGTCGTCGATGTAGTTGTCAGAGTCGCCAACCCCCTCACCATCGTGTTTCGAGGCCTGGTAATACGCTTGTCTGTTAAGCTGAATAGCCTCCAAGCGCTCCTCGAGCTCCTGCACGCGGTGCTGCATCTCTTGCAATCTGGATGATGATGATTTATCCGCAGAGTCTTGATCGAATACTGCATGTTTCGCCTGCTCCTCCTGAGATGGGAATGTCGCATCGGGACCGACCTCAAGGGCCTTCGAGCTCTTCTCGGCATCGAGCGCTTCTTCCAATTGCACAATGCGCTATTTAATTTGTGTTATGTGTTGCCATTGTTTCTTATTTAGTTACTCGGAAGAGCACAGAAGTCATCATCATCATCATCATCATCATCATCATCATATGCATCGTGGTTGTCGTCGTCGTCTTTTGGGTCGTTATCAAACCTCTGTTTCCGCCTTGCTTTCAAGTTCCAAAAATGCCAAACGGCTCTAGTGTTTAAGCGAACCATTGCGCGACAACTCAGAGGTACTACATCTCACATCGATGTCTTCGCATTTCCACTGGAGGCAGCGGGAGAAATATGATTGGACAAGACTACTACTAATACTACTACTACTACTACCACCACCACTACTCTGCTACTATTTCCAGCGACAGTGCCAATTGTAGTAGAATCAGCTACCTGTGCCTGCGCCTTTGCATGCTCAGACTCTCGAAGTTTCCCGCATAAATTTCGCACTTTCTAAAAGTGAGGACACAGGAAAGGAAAGGAATCGGAATCAGCATAGGCGACGTGCGCACACGAGTTCACAGGAGGTAGTTTATCGGTGTTGCTAGCATGACTTCTCCCTCCCTCCCCTTTCCCCCCCCCCCCCCCCCTCCTCCTCCTTCTAACCTGCTCTGCTTCTTCGGCCTCCTTTGCCAACATGTCAGCTCTAGCCTGAAAACAATATCAAAAGATAACTGTGCATTCAAAAGTAGTAGTAGCAGCAGTAGTAGAGACTCTATATCCTAGGTTTCGTGTTGTTGTTGTTGTTGTTGTTGTTGTTGTTGTTGTTTTCCCGATATGATACGATTGACAGGGCACGTTATTGTGGACTCAAGTCGCAATCAGTGGAGGTTCAAAATTTGGGAGTCTGGATCGCTCCGATTACGGTGTGACACCTCTGCTTGCAGGCGACTTCGGTCTATATCTTGCAGCTCCGATTCCACCTCATGAAGGCGCTAGTAACAATCAATCAGTAGCAGCGATGGAGATGGATCATAAGTGCCAATGATGGTGATAATGACATTAAGCTATCAGTGACACTTTTGCAACAACCACTACTACACTATTACTACTATTACTACTACTATTACTGCTACTACAACCACAGCTTTCACAAGAACCACACCTGCGTGAGAGCATGTGCTTGCAGGTTTAGAGATCTGGCATGGGCCTGCCACATTTACGTATTACGGCATCAACTACAAATAATCCAAAGATTGCCTTATTCGTGGTGACGCTAAACTGCACATAGAAGGCTATCACTATATTGAATGCACAAATCTTTCCCTCTTCTCTCGTCTCTCAGTTTATCATCCCGTACGTGAGACTCGGATTCTTTCTCCCGGGAGCTGTGCAGATTTCCCTCCAATTCTGTGACTTTCTGGAAAAACATCGGCAAACAGCTATTAATGGTAGTAGTATTAGAGTGCGGTGTGGACGGAGGCGATCCTTCGGATACTGACGCAGCAAATGTTCACGTAGTGCGCGCGTATATCATCAATCAGCAGAATGGATTTCTCCTCTCACTTCCGCCATCGCTCTCGTTTGAAGTTCCAGCGATTTTGATCGCACCTGCCCAAGCACGTACAATTGTACAAACCCGAAGAACGAGCTATCAGTGTGTGACTGCTAGCTCAGGCGCTGCATGTGCGATCGAATGAGGGAATTGCACAGCGTAAAGTGACCTGAGCCTGGGCCCTTGCTCTCTCTAAAACCTGCAGGTTTTGCTCCAATTCCTTAATGCGGTCGCGCTCCTGATTTATTTGACAGAGTGTTTTATTAAGTATCAATGATAACAATAACAATAACAATAATAGTGGTAAAAACATCGGGTAGTAGGAGTAACTACAGCAGCAAAAGAGCTTTTCTCTCTCTCTCTCTCTCTCTCTCTCTCTCTCTCTGTGTGTGTGTGTGTGTGTGTGTGTGTGCGTGTGTATGTGCGTGTTGCTTACTCTTTGCAGCAAATTCTCATAAATTTGTTTCTCTGACGCCGCAGCCCTTTGCGAGTGCTTCTCCACCTTATGCAACACCGGAAGTTCAACTTAGACATCTTTTACAGGGTATTCTACCTAAGAAAGCTTTACGATGCAATGCGAGTTCCCTCTCATTCTTCTTTATCCATAGTTTTCATAAGGCAAGCTCTGCAATCACCTGAGCTTGGTGCATGATCTGCAGCTGGATGGCGGCGGTCTTTCGACGCTCCTCTTCCACCGTGGCGAGAATCTAGCGTATTGCGAAATGTGTTGGCATTGATTGTTTTGATATCAAAGGCAGCCCACACAGCTGCATGGAACACACATACTTGCACGCACGCACACATAAATTTATAAATATTGAATATAATTATGTGTGTGTGTGTGTGTGTGTGTGTGTGTGCTTGTTAATTGTGATCTTAATAACTACCCGTTCGAGCATGTGTGAAGTAGTCGACGACTTTGTTGTGTATCGATCATTGATTTTATTCCCACCCTCACCGCTCCTCATCCTAATGATAACATAAGAGATGGAGGCGACCAGGAATCAAGAGAGCTGGGAGATCAGAAACGCTTGTAACTTAAACAACCATTTATCATCTTCTGCGATTTCTTGATTCTCGTCTTCTTCGTCCAAATTTCGATGGTTTAACATTCCTGTCCGTGGGGGGAAGGCATTGTTACTTTTCAAAGGGAGACGAAGAGATGCTAGGCCCCACCCCCCCCCCCTCCTCTCTGTGCGTGTGTGTGTATATGTATGTGTGTGTGTGTGTGCTTACTTCGAAGATGGGCCTCCATTGCCTCATGGCCTTGGATTTGCGCCTGTCATCAGACCACAGAAAGTGAAAAATTCAAAACACATACGCACACACACATCAATATATATATATATATATATATATATATAAATATTCGCATATCGTCTCTGTTTTTCTTGCCTATTAAAGTCATGCATGCGGTTACTGTTCTTCTTCTCAGCCACCATTCCACCTGCAATCGATCGCCAACGTCCGAAAAGTACTTTACATTCTCTGATTCTTCCGAGGGAAGGCGGGACTTTTTTGCTTGATTTAGAGCCAGCCTCTGCGAATAATAGCCGTGCTGAACAATGGTAGCATCCCCCAGGTGTTGCCCTGTTCTCCTCCCCCTCCCCCCCCTCCTTTGTTGAGCTAAAAATGAGGTTGCGGCATCTGCTGTTCGCGGTCGGCGGGAATCGAAACCCAAGTGCTCCTTCGGATGGCTCGCCTAAATCAATGTTTATGGACAAAGAGGACAGGGAGCATAGTGAGGGGATGATGAGGGGGAGATGGGTGCTTCATCTGATATATTTGACTTACATATGTGCGTAAGTTATATGTGCATGCGTGCATTTCCATGGCTAGTTATGGTAGTAAATTACGGGTTGTTCTCGTATTCGATCCAACTCAACCAGAAACCTTTTTGACTGCCGAAGACGGTGACAACATGGTTGATGATAAAATGGGGAGAGAAGTGAAAGCAGGCTGGTTACTAAAATGATGATACACTTCCCTACTTGCATGCGAGAAAACAATGACGTTATCAGAAATCCTTATTACGTTGACTTTCCTCTCGGAAGCTAACTTCCTCAGCCAGCGCTGGTAGTACTGGTATCTGCAAAGCAACGATTAATAACGATGGTAAGAACAACCGGAGCCGGATATTTGAACTATGGATTAAGTAGTACGCACTTTGGGGGCTCCGTTGTGCTGAAATTTGTGAAGTGACTTTGGCTCGTCTCCATACTCTGAGTTGCAGTTCTTAGAACGTAAAAAGAGGGTGGCGCAGTAAAACCAGAAACTTAGTCCTCTTCAATCATACTTGAAGTTTTCTACTCTTCTCATATGGCTGCACATGCTACATGCAACAGGGGGAGTTCTAAGTGTCTCAGTCATTCAAATCACAACCGTGATCTTCTGCCATCCGCCATCACTGCTGCTGGCTTATTCGCTGATACCCTTTGGACGAATCATTCCTTACGTTAGCAAATCATGAAGGCGGTCTGGTTTGAATCGTCCCTCCTCCTCCTCTTCTTCGAAGCACTAGCGCTGGGAAGTAGCAAGCTACTTGCTTACTGATCCGAATCTGGAACTGGAAGCGGGAAGGGGGGAAGATCTACTAGATCGGGATCTACTAGATCTACTACATGTGCTACTAGATCTACTACTGCTGCTACTGTCTCGACTTAGGCAAAATCACCATAATGAAGATTAACTTTCTCACCAGCCGGAAACATCTTGGAAAATCTGTCTGATTTGGGTTCCGAACCTGCAAGCTTTTAGGTTCCGAAACACATAGTTCGGACCAGTGTTTCTCCTCCTCGAACAGGTTCAAGAGCTTGCGCGCGCAGACGTCTCCCCCATTTAATCCTTTTGCGTTAACCGGAAACACCAGTTGCTGCCGCTTATTGTTCACGCATTTTGCAGCGTCGTCATACACTTATTTCTGGTCGATTTAAGCCACTGAGGGATTGCGCCATTGCGCGCGTCGCCGCAGTGAGAATTAAGTATGATTTTCCGCGCATGAGACATTGCAGGCCTGTTTCCCCCCTTTTCTTAAGGTTTTCAACATTCCTATTTTTGCAGGATTGCCATGAATGTCGATCGTATTTTAAGCGAAGTGAAGCGGAGTGACAAAGTTCTTTCAGGTTAATGCTGCCGCTGACGGCACGTTTAAGTGATTTATCGCTAAATCGGCAAATTTTCCATTCTATGGGAGAGATTTGGAGCCTTATTAATTATTAGACAGTGAATTTCACGTTTTTAGAGGCATAGTCGTACTTCTAATGATAACAATAATAACACAACCAACAACACTAAAAAAGTGATGACAATCCTCATAGGCAAGGCGGAGGCCTCGAAGAGGAAGAGAGACCAGGTAGAAAATTGCCAACTAATGCGGCTGCATATTCATGCATTTTGTCTATGCTACCTTTTGTTTGTGGTATGGCGTTTGAAATCACTGATAGAGTTAGACTTCTTTCAATTGTATATTCAATAAAATGTCCCATCCTAGCGGCAACAATTGAGTGAAATATCCGTTCTAATCATTTTACGCCTCCTTAGCTCGATGATGATGACGACGACGATAAGCCAACTCTTGACGGCAAAGGGGGGGGCAAGGATGAGCGACAGGCTAAAATGCAGAAGATTTTAGAAGAAGCTGAGGAGGTATTATTATACAATACATGAGGGGTAAACGATGAGGAGGACGGCGAGTGATTTACAGCTTACTTCTTCTACCTTTTCATCTTAAATTTATGTTTCTCATCTCCCCCGTGTCTTCCTTCCTCTCTCTCTCTCTCTCTCTCTCTCTCTCTCTCTCTCTCTCACACACACACACACACACACACACACGCACACGCACACGCACACACTTTATATTTCCATCGTATTATTTTTTCGAATATGACTACCTGGACATCGACGATCATTAGGTTCAAGAACTCGACGCTGGTAATTGTTATTATTCAGTGTTGGAAACAGCTCGCGCACATAGAAAAAAAAGGGGGGGGGGAGGGGGGGGGGGAGGGAAGGAGTGAATGTGTATGCGTGGCAAGCCTTTTAGAGGTTAAGAATGGTGTAAAAATTGCATGCCATCGGTCCGGCTGTCGAAAGAAATATGAGGTTGTTCTCTAGCCCTAAAACAACTCCTATCCTGTTCCTTAGCGCGCCTACGGGGATTTGGTGTCACAGTTCACAAAAGCCATTGCGAAGAACATTGAGCGCAGGATGAAAATTTGTAAGCGATTTGATGCCTAACATGTAGATGATATAGTAGGAAATTGTGTGTTTCCTTGTCCTCCTGCCCTCCCCCCCTCTCCTCCTTATATACACACACATATGTAATATATATATATATATATATATATATATATAATATTGTTATTGTTATTGTTACTGTCACTCAGTCAGAGGAGCCTGCAAAATTCCTTGACTCTGAGGTAATGGAAAGATGATGATGATGATGATGATGATGATGATGATGACGATGACGATGACGATAACGAAAATTATATAGCAAATGCGCGCTATGCACTATAACATAACCACACATCACCAAATTCTTATTAGTAGTGGGGAGGGGAGGAGCAGCTGAGAAGCTTTGTCTTTGTGCATGGTTTGAAGATGAAGACTTTGTTTGATCTTATCTCACAGATGAAAGTCCATGACCTAGTGCAGGAAATGCACGCAGTTGCCGCATCTCCTGAGCTGTAATAATTTATGTATATATATATATATATATATATATATATACCTGTGTTATCCGTAGAGACATCGATCCCAAAATTGATCATCATCATCATCATCATCATCATTATCACCATCCAGCAACTTTTACTAATTGTACTACTACTACTACTACTATTGACAGGTTTGAAGAATTTGTGCGACTGAAGGTCGTTCCGCCGCTGCTTTCGCTGCTACCCCATGAGAACACAGGTAGAGCTTCTTCATCGCTTCATACCGTATCGATGAGTATATAAACATATAACGTGGATGATGGTGGTGAGCGATCTACATAACCAATGTTGTACTGATGAGATGTGGGTGCGTTGTTGTTGTTGTTGTTGTTGTTGTTGTTGTCCCTTCCCTCCTCCTCCTCCCCCCCCTCCTCCTCCTCCTCCTCCTACCCCTCGATCATGCGCTTAGACATTTCCATAGAAGTCGTCGACCTGCTCAAAGAGTTTACGGTAAGTGTTTGCGCGCCGTACCATATATATATATATATATATATATATATATATGCACACATATATGTGTGTGCGCGTGTGTGTATAAATCAGGAGCCAGAAGGGTACGGATACGACCAAGACAGCCGCGACGCACTTCTTGAAGAACTAGTCACAAACGACATGATTCCGGTCATTATTGCCTTAATCTCACTCGAAATGCTAGCATTTAGACCATCAGGAAGAGGAGGAGGGGGAGGAGTATAGTGTGAAATGGTGATAATGATGATGATGATGATGATGATGATGATGATGATGACGATGATGGTGTTGGTGGGTGAAGATGTGGATAAGATGATAGCATCGTACGAAAATTTGTCACCTAATGAATTTTGTGTTTTCTCTCTCTCTCTCTCTCTCTCTCTCTCTCTCTCTCTCTCTTCCAGCTTCTGGTGGCTAACTTGGATCGGTAGCACTATCATCACAACTTATCCCTCCTCCTCCTCCTCCTCCTCCTCCTCATCCTCATCCTCGTCCTCGTCATTCTTTTCCTCTGATACTACGACTTGATTCATCTACGACTAGTACTACAACTACTACTACTACTAGTAGTAGTAGTAGTAGTACTATTCTAATAAACAACCACAGCAAGAACATATCAATGACTAATCAGGTTGAAGGAGGAGGAGGAGGAAGACAAACAAGCTGTACATGCAACACTCGGTAGTACTGGATGGTGTGCTAATCTTTGTTGGAGAAGTAGGAGTAGGAGGAGAAGAAGTAGCAGTAGTAGTAGTAGTAGTAGTAGTAGTAGTAGTAATCGAATTGCTGTAATCTCATCACCAAAGATGGTGAGTATACTGCTCGCTTCCCACTAACAAGTACTGTTTGTTGTAACAAGGTATATTCGAGAACCTGATGGAAATCGCTCCTGAAGTAGCTGTGAGAAAACTGGTGGCAGGAGACTCCAAGGTGACGATGACGACGATGATGATGCTGATGATAAATCGATATCCGAATAGAATGTTGTTGTTTACTTCGCGGTCTTTGAGTGGCGAGCAACATATACTCGCCAGAGCAAACATCGTTATTATTTGTTCTTCCTTCCCTCTCTCCTTTTGTACATGCATCATCGATCTTGATTGGTTCTCTGCTATATCTTCTGACATCTTCTTCTTTCTCATCATCTTCTTCTTCTTCACAGCTGATTGATTGGCTATTGAAGCGTTTGCGCAAGGTAAAAAACGTTGTGGCAAAGTAGTTGCTTCTAGGAAAAGAAGAAGAACAAGAAGCGCATGATGAGTTCAATCATAGGAGGGAAAGGGAGGAGGCGGGCGGGGAGGGGAGAGACTTAGTATTGCTTAGAGCTTTCTCGATGATGTAGCAAATTGGAGTTCTTCTACGTGTTGTGTGTGTGTGTGTGTGTGTGTGTGTGTGTGATACTGTACTTTATCAAAATTAACATTTTCACATGATTACGTGCGTGGTGTTGGGCTCACACGTGTACTACTACTTCTACTACTACTACTTCTACTACTACTACTTCTACTTCTATCACTACTCTACCACCTTTTAACCTACTACAGGGTGAATTCGATGAAAACCAGCTGTACTCCAGCGAGATCCTCTCCATGATTCTTTTGTCGCAGGATGGTGAGTGAGTGAGTTAGGAGACCGTATATATATATATATATATATATATATATATATATATATGTGTGTGTGTGTGTGTGTGTGTGTGTGAGTGATCGTATAAGTTTATATGGGGGATCTCGCGGGGGCACAGAGGGTTTTGTATGCATTCCCTCTCAGTCACACGCACAGGGGGGGGTGTGGCACGAGGACAAAAGATATACGTATGAAATAGGAAGTGGGAAAGAGAGGTTATACTAATAGAGAAGTATCCACATATATCAATGTATATATATATATATGTATATGTGTGTGTGAGTGTTAGTGTCTCAGAGTCTGTATCGCTTCACCTAGGCCCCTTGAAAATAATTTCTCTCGACTGTAAAAGTGAAGAGGGGGGGGGGGT
>ADNK01001983.1:0-10000 GCA_000320545.1 Bigelowiella natans CCMP2755
CTTTTCTTTTTTTTTTTTTCATATGGGCGGGTGTGGGGGGGGGGCGTCTGGGTTTTTTTTTTTTTTTAATGTGGGGGCCGAGGGGGGGGGGGGGAAAGGCGCCCCCCCCCCCTGGATATCCACACACACACATACACACACACACACACAACACACACACACACACACACAATGATGACCAACCGTGTATCGATGCCTGCATTTGTCCAAAGGGATCTTTTACTATCACAAACGCGCCGGTCGAACATTCTACGAACTGTGGTAGTAGTAGTAGCGTGCAGATCACGAATGAATTATATTAGAAGACAGAACGACAACGCACACACCACTGATTATTACCACACAACCACCACTACTCTACTAGTGTTACTACTACCACTACTACTACTACTACTACTACTACCTGTTTAATTATGACAATTAGATATGGTATTCGCTGGTCAAACCCTCGATTCGTTGCAAATTCTGTGTTGAACTTGAAAAAATCCCCTGAAGCTGTTCTCGCAAAGAGGAAACAATACGTGAATAATGTCTATCAGCCATTTATGACCCCTCTGGCTCAAGAACAACACAAAGACGTCAGAACTTCTCTTCAGCTGAGTATCTTACTTTTTCTCAAAAGCTTGAAAAATTGGCACCATTTTGTATCTACAATGATCTCAACAAAAAAATAACAAGAATACGTTTGTAGGGCCGGCTGTTCTTCTTCGGGAGATCAAGATTGAGGCAAATGCAGGCAGCCTTCCAAGCTGGGGCTTCAAAATCAACATCATAACCTCCATTCTCGGCCTCGAGGCTACTTCCTAAAAGCCGAACATGTTTACGTGTATATATGAGAAGAAAGAGGCAGAGCGAGAAAGAGAGGTAGAGAGATGGAGATATAGAGGGTGCGGGAAAAAATACGTCATCTCAGATGCAGATGCATCATACACTTCCATATATAAATGCAACTCATATGTCGCTAGAAATCTAAAAAAGCGGCCGACCTGAATTCCACTTAATGCTGGATGTTTTTCCTAATTTGCCGAAACATAGGTATTGATACCATGATTATTTAAAGTTTTAGATACATAAGCATGTTCTTGCAAAGTGTATCGTGTCAAGACATGACGTATACCCACACCCAATCATTCATAAATGCTTATAGAAAAAAAAATTAATATTTGCGTATGTGTGCGTTTGTCTATCTTTGTATACATATTCGCACATTTATGTATACACGTCAACATACACGTGTATACATTTAATAGCATACATATGGTGTGTAATTCGAATGATATTTCTCTTAATAATTACTATCTTTTTTCGCTCCCACGCCCTTCCGAGATCTGAGCTTCCCAGCTGGACCAGGTATCCTAAATGGAATATTTTTAGAAAGAACGATGATACTATGATGATAACGATGTCATGGTCGCAACAATATCAAAAATAAAAACCATAATCAAACACCAGCAAGAAATGATATTATTAATTTGAAGATGGAATAATAATACAATACCTGCGCCGCCCTTCTCTGGTATCTATTGAGCGTCCTACTCTGGTATCTATTGAGTCTCCATGAGGCATTCGTACAGCTAATCGAGCCTTAGTTGATGGTGGAGAAGAAATTATTGATTGCTTTGGCCGTAACTTTCTTTCTGAAGTAGAAGAGGAGTTGTTCCTTGGTCTGGGAGCTACTTTGTTCTTTGATTTAACGATGGAGCCATTGCTATTATGCTCCGAATTACGTGTGGGACCAGGGGAACTGAGTGATATATCAGATAAGCTGTCTTCAATAATTTACCAGATCTGCCGAATTCCACCGTACCTGTTCTCATTGAAGATGCTCAGTATACTATCCTCTTCAGCATCGGCGCACAGAAGAGAAGATGTTGAGGATGGCAAGGTATTGTGATATTCTTGGGCACTAGAAGAAATTATCTTACTCTCCACCGAGGTTGGACTTTTCTCTGGCAAATACAAGTTCAATGTATCAATATTTATGTTTTTTTCAATTTAAGCATGCCCGCCTCTAAATCAACAATAGACTGGCTTAGTTCAGATTCTATTGCATAGTATTGATTCATGTTGTTAAGTATTGCACAGACTGGGTGCGCAAGTAAAGTCAAGCTCGTCCTCTTCCCCGAATTCGTGCTCGAGGAGTGACACATCGTCCAAATCATCCAATGCATCCATAGAGGAGGAAGGCCTGTTCTCGAAATTTTACGGTACGACACGATAAATCTGATGTCGTAGTATATAAAGGGAGACTTTTGAACCTTAACTATTACACAAGATTTTCCTGAAAACGAAGCCTTTCCCGCCACAATAAATAAAATGGACACGAACGACTTGTCAACTATTTTCCGAAGTAAAATACACACCATCTTTGTACGTATGAAAAGCATCTTTCTTTCCAAGCGGAAAACATCTAACGTGATTTGACTTTCAAAAAGAATTTTAGTATGCAATAAAATAAAACGTGTCTACACAAAAAGACATCAGAGAATATCAGGCTTTGGTAAAAATCCCCTTCTTCATCCCTAATTCTGGTAGCCACGGGACGGTAATCTTATTATATAATCACTGAATACTAAGTGCGACGCAAAATCATGGTATATTTTGTAAATACGACAATGAAAAGAAGCGGTATTTATACTATCTGCAAGGTGTTTATCCATTCCTAGGTCATCGGATATCGAGTTGTTATCGCTGACTTCAATTTTCAAGATGGCGAAAAAG
This sequence comes from Bigelowiella natans CCMP2755, assembly GCA_000320545.1. Taxonomy (NCBI): domain Eukaryota; phylum Cercozoa; class Chlorarachniophyceae; genus Bigelowiella; species Bigelowiella natans. The sequence continues at coordinate 2,722 of ADNK01001983.1, forward strand.
GCTCAGAAGGGCCGGAGGGGGCTGCCCTCCACTAAGACAAGACCTAGAAAGGGCAAGAAGGGCGAGAGAGCAGCCAGCAATGCTAATCAAGATATTGATGATGTTCTCGCTCTCAATTAGAATAATAGAAGTCACATATGTTCCGTCACCCCGGTTCATTCATTTCATCCGCGACGCGTTTTCCCTGTGATGTATTAGGGGCGTTATTCTATCCGTGACTGTGAATAATACTTGCTAACTTTTAAATCTGCGATTGATTCATACATATAGGATTCCCGTGTTGGTATCGATGGGGAAGATCTTTACGCTAATGTGCGATGATAGCTACTGTTTAGTATCCTTCTTCAGGGGAAAGGAGAGTGGCTTGGGTGGTTGTTTTGACAGTCACAATATCCTTCAATACAATTTCACATGATAGTAGTAGAAATTTTATGGGGTATTAAGGGTGAATATAAATAGGTTCCCATTTGTGCATTTCCATTCAGTGTTGGTAGAAGTGCAATTTTGGCCATGTGTAGTTCTATAAATTAGTTGTAGAAGTAGCTGTTCTTACCAATAATTGAGAAACTAGAGAAAGGGTACAGCGTGTCTGAAAACGGTGGTCCTGAAGGCACGTTTCTTCCTTTTCAGGCCTTTGGTGGGGACTACATAGATGGCGATCCCTTTTTCGCGTGGCATTCGAAGTTGCTATCATCTATTCGCAAAAACTTTGCCTACTGGATTATTTTAGGTAAAAGATAATCTGGCCAATTCCATTTGAAGTTATTAAGTAAAAAGTGTTCTAATTCTCTAACACCATGTTATAATTAGGGCTAACGATATCAGCTTCGATGGCATATATTATCTACATGCTGGTACCCTCTTCGTCTGTCCTACTAGAAGAATCTGTTATCCTTGATGTTAAATTTAATTTCTATCTTTTTGTTATTCGTAGCTTGTTTCCACAGGAGTCGCGAGAGGCGCATCTTCTGTAAAATATTAACACTTTTAACCACTCATCAATGAAACACTCCCCCGACTGAAAGAAATTTTGTATTTTTTATCGATGATTTGATGAATATGTGTTGGTGTCTCCACCCCCCCCTTGGCAAACATAAGTCACGAGAGATGTGCATTATATTATGCCATGAAAGTGATAGATGGTGATTACACATTTAGATATTTACGTTCAAGTCGGATGCGATAATGTTCTATCACCCAAGCCACAACTCCTACGTCGCGTGTATCGAACGGGACGTTGACACGCCAGTTGTGATGGCCACAGCAAGGAAAAATAGGACTTATAGCAAGCATTCCTCCACAAGTGACCATAAACTATCGGAGGGGAGACGAAGCGGAAAGTACGGCAAAACCAAAAATGGTCGTGGAGGAGGAACTACAAAGACGTCTTCATCAGCACCCAGAAGGCGGTATGCAGCTAGATGATGGATCATTGTTTTCGAACATCTTTGTCTGCATTAAATGTGTTAGAAGAAAGAAGTACGTTGGGATTTCTACCCAACACCCGCCATCGACACCACAACCATCACAACTACCACTAAAGTGGATCAATGCTTATACTGTTATATAAAATACAAACTTTTCACTGTACCTAGTTTTTACTTGAATTTGCAATGAGGAAACGCTGTTGTGTTGGTTTAACGACAATATAGGTACCGAGTAAAGGAACCGTTGGACGTGTTTCAACAACCATCAGTCGATTCAGACCTCATAGCGCTAGCAGAGCCTGGGGATACAATTACAATTCTAGATAAAAAGAAGGATTGGATACGGTATTGAATTATGTACTACTGCTACAACTACTACTACTACTACTGCTGCTGCTGCTTCTGCTACCTTTTGAGGAGGATTGGTCAGCAGAGGAGGAGGGATATTCTAGAGCAATATAAGATGTGCGTTTTCACATACACCGGAATGCACATCACACCATTGTCATCGACAACTGTCATCATCTTCGTCATCATGTTCTCACTTCTTCTTCCTCCTCAACATAAAAGGCATTTTCGTGGGCTTGCAGTCGAAGGATGGTCTAAGTTAGAAAGGTGCTGCTGTAGACAAATGGCTGATACTACCACCACACAAATATGTGTGTTCATCTCTCTCTCTCTCTCTCTCTCTCTCTCTCTCTCTTGTGTGTTTGTGTGTGTGTGAGAGAGAGAGAGAGAGAGAGAGAGAGAGAGAGAGAGCAGCGAGCAAATCATTTTCAACTATGTGATGTCGTCCGTCACAATGTAATCGATTTGATGCTTACTTGTCTTCTTCCTTCTCCATTCTTCTTTCTCACTGCTTAGACCCTCGCGAGACATAACTAAGTCGAACACTAACGGCACGGGATCTAATAAAGGAGGTGGAGGAGGACCTGGGAAAGTAGAAGGCAAAAGTAGCAACTCCAAGAAATCGACGGCGAACAATGGAACTATTAGTAGCAGCAGCAGTAGTAGCTCCTCTACTGCAAGTGCTGGTCGTAGCGGATCCTCCTCCTCCTCCTCCTCCTCCTCCTCCTCCACCTCCACCTCCTCCTTCTCTCAGATTGAAACGAATACGGGACACGGAGAACTTGCTCGTGTTCGATTGTTTTTGCGCAGCGGGAAGTGGAAAGGGAAGCTCGGGCCTTGTCTCTCCATATGAGATGGCATTAACGAAAGAAGAAGTAAGAGGGAGGGGGGGGGGAGAGAGAGAGAGAGAGAGAGAGAGAGAGAGAGAGAATGATGATGATGATCATCATCACCACCACCACCATCATCATCATCATCACCATTATCCATGATCTGGTCTTTAGATTCCTGACGAGGAAATTTGGAGGATTCCCTTGTTCGCCAAGACCGCGTTGTATGATCGTGCAAGGCTTATGGGGTTACCAACATTCACACTACTGCTACTATTACTACTGCTCCTACTGCTTCTATTATTAACAGTGTCTAATTATCACTTGGTTTTGATAAAATTCACCACCAAGAATTATATCAAAATGCATGCTTACCAAACAATTCGTCGTCGTTGTCGTCGTTGCTAATAGAAAGCTGTCTCTTCTTCTTCTTCCTCTTCTTCTTCTTCTTCTTACCACTACTACTACTACTACTACTACTACTATTTGTTCTCTAGACCTGGCCATGGTTGCATTTGGTGCTCAGACGCACTTTTACTCGGGATGTCGCCAATGATTTGGACGTATGCATATAACATTCTGAACAGTAGTAGTAGTAGTAGTAGTTGTAATGCCAAGCATGACGAGTAACCCTACCTCCCCTCCCTCTTTGCAGGTTCGTCAACTTGCCTTTAGGGTTGTTCATCTCACTTGGAACGCTGCTTACTGACTTGGTGGCCTTCGAGGTGGTGGTGGGAGAGATGTGGAGCCTGGTGATTCTATGCACCGGATTCATGTGGTTTTGCTTGTGTTTGCTGGCAACGTATGCGCTAGAACTACGGTACCAATCCATTCGAACACACTATTAGTAGTAGTAGTAGTAGTAGTAGTAGTAGTAAGTGGAGAGGACAAACTAACGAATCTTTATGGAACGTGTTAGACTGCACACATACACACACAACACAACACACGTGCAACAACATGACATACACGAACGACACCAGCTCTTCTTCTGTCTCTCACTCCCCTCCTCCTTGTTTTCTCTGATCTGTTTCTATCCCCCCTCCCCTGTGATGATAACGAATCGGAGTAGATCCAACAACTACGAGCTCGTGGCAGATGCACATGCGCGTTGGTGGTTGCAGCTGCAGTTCTTAACACGACCCTTTTTGGACTTACTGATGCTTTGTGTTGGCGTCTTCCTTGTACGTAGTCATCCAAAGGAAGAATGAAATAATAAAATATAAATAGATATGATAATTGAGGGAGGGTGGGAAGACAAAGGAGGTAGCAATGGAGTGGCGTCGTCTGTTTTTCGATGTGACATCTATGATCTTTTCATTCTTTGTACTTTACCTCTGTGTATGGTATGGCATAATGACGAAAGTATTCTCATCTTCATCATCCCATCCCAAAATTTACGATGATGATAATTTTGATGTTGGTTGACAACTTACCAATAATCTGATTCATTTGTTATCATCAATCAACAGGTTGGACCTTGTCTGGCAATTCCAATCTACATCTTCCTCCTTATTCGCTTTTACTCTTTACCAATTCACCATCAGCAGCACGATCAATATCATGACCACCGTTTAGGAAAGAAGGAGGGCGTTGTGGGAGGGAGGAATATTATTGGGGGTGGTGGTGGTAATGCTACTTCTGGTACCGTGTTGTCTCACAGTAGTAGTCCGGATAATGGCAATGGTGCTTCTACTTCTCTTGCAGTAGGAGGAGGAGGAGGTGGGGGCAAAAGTCACAACAATAGCGCCCATGGTGCTGGCGGAGGAGGAATTGCTTCATCTTCCTTTTCATCATCATCATCCTCCTCAAGGAGTAACGGCCACTACAGAGGGAGAGGAGGAGGCGACGGGGGCAATAATATCAACGATGATGTGATGATGCACCGCGACGACACGCAGGTTATCTACACGTGTAGTTTGCTAAGGGATCGTTTCCTTAACGATCACTTAGTGATGACGGCGCTTTTCATCACCATCTGCCTTACTTCCCACACTTTCCGTGTGTGGCACATATTCCCCGATGTTCGCTGGATCGTGGTATGTATAATATTTCACACAAATATTTTAATCACACTCCATCTCGAGTGTATCTGACACAACTTCTGAGCACCTCCTCCTCATTCGTCATCTTCCTCCTCTTTTTCCAATTTTTCTTTTCTAGTCAAGATTATTGAACTAAAGCAGTAACACGTCTGTCTGACTGTCTAACACGTCTGTCTGACTGTCTGTCTATCTGTCTGTTTTTACTGATGATGATGATAATGATAATGATGATGATGATGATGATGATGATGATACAGTGTTTTTATCAATTTTGTTACAGTTACGTAACACAACAGATATATGACGCATTTTTTGATTTATTTAAATTTGTTCTCTACTCTATCACGATTTAATTGATGATATAAGTGTTTCTTCTATATTTCTGCTACTACTACTGCTACTACTACTAATCGTGTGTGTGAATTCTTGTTATTAAGGTGCCACAACTTTACCAGCTCTATTGTATTCTCAAACGTGGAACTCCCGATGGGTAGTAGCAGTAGTAGTAAAAGCTGGCAGTTGTGTGATGATAATGATGATGATAGTGGTGGTAGAGGTGATTCATCATGATAGCGAGGAGAATATCCAAGTCTCTCTCTCTCTCTCTCTCTCTCTCTCTCTCTCTCGCACATATACACACACTTAATTACCTACGTATGCACTCTTCCTCCTCCTCCTCCTCCTCCTTCTCATGTCTCCATTGCACTAGTGCTTAGCGCTTAATGCTAGTACTTCTCCTCGTCCATTTTTCGCTCTCCTCCTATCACCTTTTTACGCGTTGTTCCTCTTCTCCTCATATCTATCTAGATACGTCGCGATTTGCTTCATGTGGCAGTGTGTGGGTGTGGCATTTGCCCTTCGCACAGGAGGATTGGTCGCTTATGTTACGTACGTCGTTTTCTGCAAAGACTTTGATCACCCGAAAGCCCGCATGCCTTGGCGTGAGCATACAATCAAACAGATCATTGCACTAGGGGTATTATTAATATTATCATCCTTTACATCATGTGTGTACCCACCACTTCATCATATAGAAGTTGAGAACAGGAAGAGTGCGGAAGGGGGGGGGAGGAGAGGATCCTTTTTTAAGAAGTGTTTTTATGATTTTTGCATAAGTGAAGGTCGATAGAAAGAAGAAGACTCAATGTACATATCTAACAATTGCGTTTCCTTTTCTCTTCTCCCCTTCTCCCCTCTTGCTATTGCTACTCCTCCATCATCTCCTTTGTTGCAATCATGATGGCCAAACAACAGTGCTTCTCGTTGGCATGCGGTTCTGTGGGCGTTGTTCCTGCTTTGCTTATGTTTCTGACAACTCTAGCTAAGAACCCCAAAGCGTACCTTAGCGCCAATAGAGATGAAATTCTAGCAGCAAGGAGAGCCAGGAAAGGTGCCAAACGATATAAACGAAGAAAAACAGAAAAGATGATACGGGGAGGAAAAATAAGCAGTCGTGTATGTTTGCATGTCCGTTGCATATTGAGAGATATGTGTGGGAATGTATGTAAAATTTGTATTTTATTTTATTATGGACCACTACTTTCTTCGTTTTCTTATTCTACTTCCTCTCTTCTTACTACCATGGCTGCTGGTGCTGCTGCTGGTGCTGCAACAACAGGGCGCAAGTCTAAGAATGGAAAAGGACCGGATTATTGTCGCGTGATAGCCGATTTCGTTGTAAAACTGGTGCTAGTGGTGATGGCTCGTGCACTTGTGAGCGAGTTTGGATGTTCCCGTTGGTTGGATTTTAACCTGTCCAAGTTTCTCAACTACGCTATCGATGTGGAAATCGACAATCGTGCTCACATATCTCTTCTTACTATACTGGGAGGAGGTAGTAAGTACACATAGCTACAATAATCAACAACAATAAAATCCAACGCACATTTTTTAAGCTTGTAGTATATCTATCATCCATAGTATGACATGATGGCCGCCATCTCTGCCTACAATACACACACAGCACACACACCCCACACATGGCACACATATATGATACATAATAGTCGTTATCATCATCCTTCTTCCTAGGCGTGGCAACATCAATAGCACGTCGTAATTGGATACCAAATCTATGCTGGTAACAATGATAATGATAAACAATAATAGGAATACTAATAGTCAGAAGAGGAGGGGGCATCTTGTCACCGCATCTTTCCTTTATCATTCTCTTAATGATCAATCGTCACCACTATTACCACCAAAGGCATCGTTATCATCATCATCATTATCATCATCATCAGCAGCAGCAGCGACATCGTGATCATCACCACCACCATCACAATCTTTACTAGTACCTTTTATTATACACTCACATTATGACTATTGAACATGATTATCATTATTATTATCAGGTATGCTGCTGGAGGTCGTACAGTGCTCGAGAAGATCACTTTGCACAGCAAGACTAGCTATTTTGCCACTCAACCTACTACTCGCCATAACAACAACAACAACAACAACAACAACACTGTTAGAAAATCATCGTCATCGTCGTCATCATCTCGAAAAAAGAGGAATAACCATCCTTTGTCACCATCATCACCGAATAATCTAGTGGAGGATGCTGTTGTCTCATCATCATCATCATCATCGAGCAAAAAAAAGAACAACAAAAAGAAAAAGAAGA
>ADNK01001983.1:12500-28245 GCA_000320545.1 Bigelowiella natans CCMP2755
TAACTTGAAGAATAGTAGCAGTAGTAGTCCTATGAGAATGATGGGAAATGAGAAAAATAACAATCATAATCATAATAATGATAACGGGGGCAGAAGCGGCAAATGCAGTGTTTCATCACAGAAAATACAGAATAGAGGAGGAGGAGGAGGAGGAGAGGAGGATAAAAATGAGCAGGTTGGAGGGATAGTGACAGTGCCAGAGCAGGGGGAAGGAAAACGTCATGATCACAATCTTTCAAGAGAGGACGTGGACGGCGGCTCCAGAGACAAAAATGATGATAATAATAATAATAATAATAATAATAATGATAATAATAGTGGAAGAAGAAGGAACAGAAGCAGCAAAAAATCGGCAGTTGTTCCTCCTCCCCATCCGAACTCAATGATACATCGTGGAATCTTCACCATTGAGATTGGCACTACATTCTGGGGATTTATTAGTCACAGCAAGCTATGGCGCATGCCTGTTAAAGTCGAAGGAAAGGTGTGTTGTTGTCGTTGTTGTTGTTGATGATGATGATGATGATGATATCTAGAAACATCGAGTAGTTGGGAATATGAGAGAGAGAGAGAGAGAGAGAGAGAGAGAGAGAGGGGGGAGGGGGGGGGGGCATCATCATCATCATCTTCTTCTTCTGTGCTTTATCAGTATCACACATTTTCGACTTGATTTATCAGATATCAGGGGGAATTTACCCAAATTTTGTGGGCGAATGGACCGCTGTGGGAAAAGTAACTTGCGAGGTACAATTGTAGCAAATAATGTGTGTGTGTGTGTGTGTGTGTGTGTGTGTGTGACTGCTGATAAGTTGGGGGACATTCATCAACATAATAAATTTATTTCTTAACGTCCTTCTTTGCCTTTGGCAGTGCTGACAGCATGCTTTGTTCTGATTGTATTTATTATTATGCAGTCACAGGCAATATTCATCAACATAAAAGCTTACGGTGTGGTGATCCTAGGAGACAGAACCACTCAGGCACACCTCATCTTTGTTACAGGTTGGTGGTGAGAAGGAGGATGCGAGGAGGAGGATGCGTGTGTGTGTATGTTTGTGTATGTGTATGTGTGTGTGTGTGAGACCTTTTCCTGGGAAATATTGAATTTAGATTGAATGCAACGGTGTTTGTCGTACAACATGGAAAAATGATTTTCAAGGATGTTTCTATATTACTATAATTGTGTTCTTCTCTCATGTTTTTTTTTTACTATTTTTAGATAGTAGAATGGAGGGTGAGGTGTTTCAAGAGGGCGTGCCAGGGGGTTCTGCAGTACTGGAAATTCAATTTCCAGCAAACGATCAGTAACTAGTTGAAGTATGCTGTAGCATCAACACTGGAGAACTACGTAAGATATGAGAAAGTAAAATATGGGAATAATGGTAAGAGCATTAGGTGCTTTTGGTTAGTACAAAGACATCGTACCACAAGAGCAGTGAAGGATGAAATAGAGCAGAACTTTTGAATCTTGGGTCTTCTAAGTAATCAAAACTTTCAGCAATATTTTTGGCATAACAATTTAGATATGCCGGTTCTCATACATGTGCTTACTAATCGGTGATTTTTGTAAATGCGTGTAAATGTAAAAATGTAATCAATCTAGGAGATTGTCTTAAATTTCAAAAATGCGCAATCACAGCATTGAACACTCAAATGACTAGATGGTTTGAAGTTGCCAGCCGAGGCAGAGCGCAAAAGCTAGCGACACGCAACTACACACCCTTTCCACCGCAATAAAACACTAGAACGCAGAGAAATGAATCGAATGAAAAGGCACAATTAAGTGCTGTCTAGCTGTGTGTGATCAGAAAGGTCGTTAATCAATAGTTTCCCGATGTCCCGTGCGTATGCGTGAGCCTGTGAGCTGTCTATTGGCATTGACGGTCTAGCGGTGGATCGGAGATCATGCGCACGCTAGCACGGTCAGAGGATGGCAATGATTGTTGTCCTCAACAATCATTGATGCGGCGCGCTGCGCCCTGCGACGATCTGTGATGCTTTGTTCCTGCACCATCTAGCCGTGCCAGCGTGCTGGCGATGACATGCACGACACTTTGAAGGCTGCGAAACGCGCAGAGCCTCGAGCTGAAACCTCAATGCAACGTACGAGGACCACAAATTGACATGTTCTAGATGCACAATGGCTGCTGTGATGAGTCCTGACTGGCTTGAGGACAAGACAAAGACAAAGACAATTGATGAAAAACAATGTTTCCGCTCAACTGCTTCAACTTTCCTGTGAGCTTCGGCAATGGAGAAAAAAGCTCTCGGCCATGCTGGCATGCACTGCATCCAAGGGGGATTCACTCCCCCGGGTTTTGGTCCGTGTCATGCTCGGAATCCAATCCAAACTACTTCCGAAGCACCACAGAAGACTTCTGGACGTGTGAGAAGGTCCAGAATTGTCCAGAAAGGGGTGCAAAAAAGTGGATTTTCAAGGAAAAAAATCGAGGGCAAAAACTTTGGGTGCCGCGGAAAGGGTCCCCTTTGCGCGTTGGCTCAAAAAAACATGCTCAGAGGCCGTGTCAAGAGCAACTCCGTCACCTCCAGAAGTTCCACTCCAAAATTCGCAAAATTGAACGTTTCCGCGCCAAAAAAGTGCTTTTTTTTGGTGGTTTTGACTTTGGTGAGTTTTCGATGTGTGGCTCCTAGCGGCCTGCACGGTGCCGATGCGGCAATCAATGAAGCTGGATGTGATGCGCGACGCGCAGCTCCAGAGCTGCTTGGGATTGGACGCACGAGCAAGACGTGTGGGCGCGATGGCGCACACTGGCACACTTTGTGCGTGCCCAGCGCGCGCGCACGCAAGCACTCACAGCTTCCCACTCTGATGCACACTTGTCACTTCATCATCAAATTGAAGCTAGACACGTCGCGACGTCGCGCACGACTGGATGATCGACGCTGCGCACGTGATCAGTCACACACGCTGGTGCACACATCGATGGAAAGGGCGGGAATGATGAACAATGAATGATGAACAAAGCATTGATCAAATCTGCATGCGCCAGGGAAGTGGGTTGGGCACATCTGAGACATCCCAGTGACACGATGCCAAGAGTTCCGCCAATGTGCATCTTGGGCAATTTCACTGGACACTTTGTGGATGGTTTTTGAAGAAAACATTGAGGAATTTGAACAAAATTTGCATTTTTTTGGGTGAAATCGAAAAATTTTCCCGGCTGACGCCGGGGCAAAACCGCCGAGCATGATACGGACCAAAACCCGGGGGAGTGAATCCCCCTTGACTGCATCGCGATTCAGCACCCACAAGCTTACATCAAATAAATTAGTTTGGGCCAAACCGCATGTCGTAGTGTTAAAATTGGCTGTAGTAGTACATGTGAGCAGTGTGTGTGTGTGTGTGTCAAGTTGTCGCGATGTGTTGTTGGAGGACAATTCGGCCTTGTTCTCCTTCATCTTCCACGTCGTAGACTACTTCTTGTACTTAGATCTACGTTCCTCGGAAACTGACAGGAAATCTACGTGAACGTCGTAACAGACAGCTCCCTTCTTGCTTGCTTTGCTGTGCAGGCAACAACAACAGACAGACAGACAGGCAGACAGACAGCTGCGCGTGGTACGAAGATCTCCGCTCGTAGATGACCTAGATAGCAACAACAAAAATAAAACTTGCCCTGTTGGTCCTTTATTAAAACTTTTCTACTACAGAACACCTCCCCACTTCTTCTTTCCAATCGACTCACACGTGGATTGACCTTTCTCACAGGCTTCAGGGTAAGGTTTGGGGGGTGGTTTTGAGGATGCATGCCATCGTGGACAAGAAGGAATGATATTAGAACCTTAATTGCAATACATTTCACCAGGGCATGTCGGTATTGAAGGTGAAGCACCTGTGTGTGCGGGCTGGGAAGATAAAGATACTGCAGGTAGTGACCACTTCATATTTTTTGCATTGCCTCTCCTGGAAAAAATCAACTTACGAGTTATATTTGTTGGCAAATTAGAACGTATCGATGGATGCCTTTCCTGGTAATGAGACCAACCTCACATATATCTCATCATCCATTATTGCACCCAACATCATTCTTTGATAATCACCTTAACAGGACAAGTTACTGCCCTAATGGGACCCTCCGGGGCAGGAAAGACCACACTGATGAGCTTTATTGTTGGGAAAAACATGTCGAATGGGATATGTTGTAGAGGCTTCATGTTCGTGGATGGCAGTCCATGTAAGCTGTGTGTTTTTAGATCATGTGTTGCGACCACTCGTACGCTTGTTTTTGTTGGATCTACAAGAGCATTTTGGTCACAGTATACTTTTTCAGGCACACGTGAATGGCTGGCATCACACATCGCTTTTGTTGAACAGTCTGATTCGCTGCTGCCGAGCGCCACCGTACGCGAAACGCTCACGTTTGCCGCACGCTTACGCCTCCCCGAGTTCGATAACGAGGCTATAAGAGCTAAAGTAGATGGTGTATTGGAGGAACTTAATCTAAGGTGATACCAAAGCCATCATGCATGCACAACCGAAGACTCATATTTCGTTCTTCAATAGTCACCGTGCTGATGCTTTTATTGGCGGCAACGACTACATACGTGGTCTTTCCGGAGGTGAGCGCCGGAGAGTCTCAATTGGTGAACAACTTGCGAAAGAACCAAAAATCCTGCTTCTGGATGAGCCAACATCAGGGCTGGATTCAACAAGTATCAGTTCCATTAGAGTTTTTATAAAGATAAGACGTTCAAGGATAATCACGCGCACACGCCCGTGTGTGCGGGCAGAAGAGAGAGGAGAAGGGGACGGGAGAACGATATATGTTCATTATTGATATTTGTCCCATCGTTGTCACCACCATCACTGCCAACATGTTTCAACATACTAAATCATTCCTTTGGGTATGTCCCTTGCTTTCTATGTGTGTTAGGTTCGTTGGCGCTCACCAGAACTTTGACTAAAATTGCACGCAATAAAAAGGGATACAGAACGGTTCTGGCCACCATCCATCAACCCAGCAGTCAAATGACAGCGCTCTTCGACCGAATGTGCCTAATGTCCTCCGGAAAGTACAGATGCACTTCGACAATATAATATAGACAATACCTTTTATGCATGCGTCTATATGCGTGTGTGTGTGTATGTGTGTGTGTGTGTGTTTAAGTGTTTTTGCAAGCGGGAAAGAGCAAAGGTTCTAGTTTGCTCTAATCACAACGATGTATATAAGAGCATGGGAATGCTGCGGATAATCATCGGATGCATATGGTTAAATGAAAAGAGTAAGCATAGTTTCCACTTTTATTCTCTCAGAATGGTATTCGATGGGCCTCTCAAGCAATGTCGTTTATTTTTTGAAGCCAACAAATATCCCTGCCCTACTTCAATGAATCCTGCTGACCACTATCTGGAAGTTATTAGTAATAAACAGGTCGCCGTTTACCTAACCAAACATTTAACAAAGTGTCCAAAAAGGCGCTGAATGCATTGACGATGAAGATGATAGAAAGCGCACGTTTATTTATTGCTTGTGGTATTTTCTCAATTATTGATCGATTACCTACGGTGCTACTAAAGCAATACGCTGTAGGATCGAGGCGTAAAATTTAACACACTAATAACATTCATGCGCTCTTATTATCTCACACCAAGTCACACCAAAACCAGGTCGCTCAGGTTCTTGGTGATGCATTCAATGTGGTATACGACATGCACCATTTCGCCCAGAAGAAGAACCTTTTCGTCGGTTCAACGGGTGGATCGGTGATTAAAGGCGGACATCGACGAATATCAGTAATTTCCATGTCCAAAGACGAGCTCAGTGAAGCTGAGCCTACAGCATCATGGTTCTTGCAGGTCAAAGCATTTTTTATTGGAACGTTCCTTTCCTTCCACTTCTTTCAAACATCTTTCACGCTTTCTCGATGGTTGTACACGATCATTTTCATCACCCACCATCTACCACAAAGGCCTTTTTCGACGATACTGTATCTTAGGATGTCTCCTTTTATCGATCAGGCACGTTGTTTGCTAGTCCGCAATACGCGGCAGTTGTTGCGTAACCCGGTGTTATTCAAAGCCGAACTACTACAAGTAGCTCTTTCAGGGGTATTTCTTGGTGTGATCTATTACCAACTCCGAAGGGACGACGGCGTAGTCAACCACTATGCCTCTATCGGAACAATTTTAATGCTGCTGACGTTCATTCCATCCTTCATCTCGATTAGCAACTTTGACGATCACCGAAAGCTTGTTAAAAGAGAAGTAGTCTTTCTAACCTTAAGTGCAATGTAGCAGCCGTCTTGATATCTTTCGTATGTAATATGGGAATGCGCCTTTCCCCCTCAACCCAAATACAGTGGAATAGGCGTTGGGAGAATTAGTATTCATTATAACCACTAAATGAATAATTTTGAATAGGTACCCACCAATCTCTACACGTATTCGTCATTTTACTGCGCACATGTAGTGACGACTTGGACTGGGGAGCTCATCATGTCGATTATCATCTCAATTACAACATATTTCATGATGGGGCTGCGAAAGGATGATCCAAAACACTTTTTTATCTTCTTCCTGATCATCACGCTCTACACCTTCACCAGCGAGACAATTGGATTGCTTTGCGCATTCGGATGTCGAAACGCAGATGTAAGCGATAATAGTATCGATTATTATGTTATGCTTTCTTCATCTTCATGTTTCCGACGCGCTTTCAGATGTAGTTCTTATACGGACAGATGACTGATGTGGATATATATTGTCATAAATGCAGGTTGCGATCATTGTTCACACTCCCATCGCATGTGTTATGTTTATGTTGGGGAATTTTCTTTCGGATAAAAGAAACAGTGTATTGTCATGGACCGAAAATATAAACTCCTTCTACTACGCCATCGTTCCATTGTTGGAGAATGAGATGTGTGGTACCACATTCACTATTCGGACGGTTAGTCTCTAGCACAGTTACTGTGTGTGTGTGTGTGTGTGTGTGTGTGTGTGTGCATATAGCTTCAATACGTTCACGGCAAATATAGTATAAATCAATATTAGTCCATGCTATAGAGAGTTGACGGAAACAAACACACACACACAAGCACACATTAATTATGTACAAATATATGCATATTATTCAACTTATACTTGGTATATATCTAGTAAGCTGGTACCTCATATTCTATTACACCATCATTTAGGCCTAGACGATAACTAACTGTTGTTCTATCATATCCATACTACATATTCTTCAGGTTGACATTGATGGTTGTGATTTGATTCGCGACAATCTCAAAAACGGCAAATCTATTTCAGAGAATATAATCATTTTACTCGGAATCTTGGTGGCACTCCGTGTAGTAGGATTCTTCTTCTTCGTATACATGTTCAACCAGAATGTCGAGGACGAAACTATGCACGAAGAGTAATTATATAGGATGAACCCACACCAACACCAACACCGATACCACTAGTATTACCTTCTTCTAAGCTTCTATGCACACAAGAGCGCGCGCGCGCGCGCACACACACACACACAGAGAGAGAGAGAGAGAGAGAGAGAGAATTATAGCTTCTACTTTTGATATGGTTTAATGTTATATAGATACTCCTTAGAAGATTGGGTTGACGAGGTAAACAGGAGTCAAAGGCGTACGTCGCGTCTTCAAGAAGCAGCTCGGAGAAAGACATTGTAAGATTACAAACAATACATAATCAATCAACGAATACTTTCATAACACACACACACACACACACACACGCACACACACACACAGAGAGAGAGAGAGAGAGAGAGAGAGAGAGGGAGAAATGAAACTACTATGTCTTGAAGTAAAATAATCTTAAGGTAAATATATATAAAAAAATAAAACATTTTAGTCTCGTTAGGCATATAATATGAATGCCGTTGTGCTTTTTGCATCATATGTCAAGGTCTTTCCAGCAGAATCAATGTATTATAACTCAACTTGTACCCTCCTTTCTCTTTAGAAATCATAGCAAAAAGATGGAGCAAATTAAGGAAGAGAAAGAGGAAAAGGAGAGTATTTTTGCGATTCGCACCACTATGATGGCTGTAGAAAGAGATGAATTTAAAGAGGAAAGACTGAGTGCCCCTCATGATAAGAAGGACGATTTAAAGATAATGGAGAACAAGCTACAGGAGCGAGATTTAAAAGAACGAGAGGAGAAGGTTCATCCTCTCGGAGACACGTCTCTAAATACAGGAGATGGTAGTGGAGTATCATCATCACAACCGCATCTTCCTCCTACATCCTCGTTGATGCAAGCAGTACAAAGAGCATCAGCCAAAACATCCATGCCAAACATGAATGAAGAAAAAGTTGAAGACGAATTTATTGGCAGTGACAACCAGAAAATCCCGTCAGCAGGTCCTCTCACTCCTCGACTAGGCAGTATATCTCCGAAGGGATCAAGAAGAAAGGGTCTCCATGAGGCTGCACCATCCTTGAGGAGGCTAGATCAGCAGAGACAGGATCATCACGAAATTGAAATAAAAGATAATGGGGTTGGAGGAGGTGTGGAACTTCAGGATATTGTCGATGAGAGTAAGAAGAATGAGGATCATACTACAGCTCTGCCTGTTCCCAGGAACAATCTCCCGCGCGCGAGTGTATACACAAAAACTTCTAGTAGGGGTGGAAATGGTGGAGCACGGCAGACAAGAGAAAGGAAGAATATACGTCATTCAATATTCAATGGTTTCAATGGGCCTCCGAGTTTGTTCCGAAAGAAGAGTCACAAGAGACAGCAAACTGTCACGATACTTGAAGATGGCACTTTAGCAATTTCGAACGCACAAGATTGATGATTGTCAAACGCGTCAGTTCCGATGTGACAGTTAGCATGATTGGAAAGGTCTACCGCACTTGCGCACATGTGACACGGGCGACATTAAAATTGGGTTGTGAATTTGAATGAATCATGGGCGCCCATGTGCCGGAAATGCACCATATCAGACTCAAACCAAAAGACCCACATGCACGCAAAAGTAGTGCAGATGAACGTCGAAGTGCAGGTGTGGTCTGGGAAGGTGCACACAAAAGAGCCATTGAGGCTATTCGACTCGAAGTCACACATGCACGTGTGCATTGATTCTGCGGCAGCGCAGACAATCCAAGCAAGCTGTGCACAATGTTGACTAGTTGAGCTTCCACATGCTAGCATGGCAGCCAACTAGCCATGCTAGCATGCTAGCATGCAAGAAGATGGGACACACAGGTCCATTGTTTGTACGTGCACGTGATGTGCACTTGTGATATGTCCATCATTGTGCCAATCTAGCGATGTCTTGTTCACACGCTGGCACGTGTCTTTCCTCGTGCACGCAAGAGGCGCATCGCAGGTCCATGTTCCAGCATTGTGAAGTTGACATCCATTTCTCGATCGCATCTGCATGCGATGCTGCCATGCACATGGTGCTGCCAGCACCACAGTGCCCTGAGAGTGGGTGGACGCGCCTCTGTCGGACTTGAGTCCATCGTTCTTGAGTCACCAGCGGACAGCATCACCTTTTGGCCTTGCTCGCTTGTGGAGGGATCAATTTTCGCATGCCCTCCGGGAATTCATTCCGGGTCTGGTCGTGTGCCGGGTTCCCCGCACAGGGCCAGTAGGCGACGTGGAGGAGGAGGTGGGGAGTGGAGTGGTGTCCGTGGATGAGGCCTCGTCAATGAACCAGACTTTCCAGCAGAACCCGATCATGGGGAGCCCACCCATGTCCTGTGTCGGCCGCCGCAAAATTGTTCCGTCACCAACGGGATGGTGGCGGTTAATGACGGTCTTTTTGCGTTGTAGATCTTCGTTGTTGAAGTGTTGTCGGAGTGTTGTCCGAGGTTTGTGTACCAATTTCTTTGTCGTATGAGGAAGGACAAATCCATTATCTCTTTCAAACGTGTCGCGATTTGATGTCAAAATTTTAGATGTTTCTTGCTTTAAAAAAGTACACGTTTTAACAGCGGACCGACCTATGCACTGCTGTGCTCGTAAATAAACTAACGAATGTGCAAGTACGAGTAACGTCAATAGAAAATAAGATGAATGACGTCAATAGAAAATAAGATGAATGATTGCAAGAAAGTGTTGTGTTTTTTTGGTGCGACAACTATTGTGACCAATATTTTCCTAGTTTTGGCATAAAACGTAAGGCATTGTCTCCATTGGAATCTAGCCGTCATCGGCTTCGACTTCCTCGTAAACCTCCCCCTCCCCACTCACGGTGAATGAGTATTTCAACATATGATTTTCTCACAGATTGTAATTTTTTTTGTATAAAAAAGTGATGGAGATGAGAGAAGATTTCCAATTTCGATGGGCAAATCTTCCTCAGTGATCAAAACACAACCAACTTCATCAGTCACTGATGTAATTTTCTAGGAATAAACGAGGCCACGATGCGACGGTGACTGCTGTATGTCATGATGCGGACGAACTGGAAAATATTTTAGGCAGGTTATCATTTTTTGTCAGCCAATGGCGTTGGGAATGAATGTATTTGCACGTATCCTCAACTCAGAATTTAACCCTATCATCATCATCACCACCACCACCACCACCACCATTTTCAATCTGCAGCCTACCGAAAAGGATCTGAATGGCAGAGCAAGCTAACTCCCCTTCGCGAATGCGACATAAGTCGCGAGAGGGTTTCATAAGTCAAATGAGGAGCGAAAACAAGCCAAAACCCAGCGCGTTCAAAGTGTCGCACAAACGGGTGACAACGAGAACGATTGTCGCCAATTCACCATTCGCCGTTTATGACTATCTCGGGCTTGCTGAAAATCCGAAGATTAAGAAGATGCTTGAAAAGCAAGGGAACGGTATGGACAGAGCACATGCAGTAGATACAAATAATATTTGGTGTATTAGTGTAGTAGTGTAGTAGTGTAGTAGTAGAAGGTAGTAATAATAGTGGTGTAGTAAGAACTGCATGCGTGAATATCATGTTTGCTTGGTTAGTGTTTTTCTTTTCCTCTTCCTTCTCCTCCTAATCTCTCTCTCGCTCGCTGCTCTGTTTCTCCCCCTCCCTCCTTCCCTCCTTTCCATGCGATTTATATGAATCGGATTATCTAAAACGTTGTTCACCGTACAATGCATATTATGTGGTCATCACCAGGATCAGAGGAGAGCGTTCATTTTTCTGACCATGTAATCAAGGTATGTTGATGTGACCTACACAAATTGTGTCGCCCAGAATTTGCAGAGCAGCAACTGAATGTTTTGCCACATTATACTCAATATCACTAGATAAATCGGCGTCAAAAAGAGCAGAAACGCGTTCTAATGATTACAAGCCATGCGGTCTATAACATCGATCCGGTAACACACACACACACACACACACACACACACTATACATATATTCATTGGACCAAAAAATAAGAATCCGGGTTAAATTATATATATACATATATATATATATATATATATATATATATATATATATATGCATGCATGCATGCAAAGCTCCATATTATCTCCTTATAGTGATTGAAACTTTTGTAACTTCAGAAAAAGTTTAAATGTAAACGGAAAATAGATATCCAAAATCTCGGACTGGTAGGCAGCCAACCAACCATCACTTTGAATTAATAAGGGGGGAGCGCTAGATAGAAATCACTGGCGGCTCACTATCTACGTGACGACAACAACACTCATTTCATCGCGAGCGATCTTACTGTAAATTGAAACACATAACACACACACACACACACACACACACACACACACTCTTATCAGGTGATCAGTAGTTTGACATCTGATGAGTTCATCCTGAGAGTGCCTGCAGAGTACGACTATCATCTCAAGACACCAGCGGTAACAACAACACACCACTGAAATCAAGGAGGAGGACGAGGAGGGGAGAGAACTGTCATGTGTGTGTGTGTGTGAGAGAGAGAGAGAGAGAGAGAGAGAGAGAGAGAGGATGCAGCATGCTTGACTTTTACGTTTCTTAATGGTAATGGGTGAGTGAAGTATCCAAATCTTTGCGATGATATTACCTATAACTGCTGGTTTGATGATTATGATGATGATATTATCGTATAACTTCCGGTTTTACGCTGGGCTGCTACTGCTTTAGGCAAAGCGAGACCGAGCGATGGAAGTCCTCATAGCGCTCTACAAGCACCAAGCAAACGTAACAAAACCATAGTAGCAATAATGAAAATCATCATAAGGAGATGTTGCATCATCCAAACTGACTGTTTCCCTTTTTCTTTTTCATTATCTTGGCATGCCCCCCCCCTCCCTGGTGTAGGTGAACAAATGGCCTCGAAAGGTATTTTTGCTCAGTACAGCTAATTCGTTGCAAGACGTTGCATTCTTATCGTTATCAAAAGTAGAAGTGGATAATAGCATCAATATTACAACAGATCTAATTGATTGTCTTCCTATTCAACCTTTCGTTTTTCTTCACCTTCTCCATCCCCCTTAAACCGCAAACAAAAGACGTTGAAACAAAAATGGCAGCACGGAAAGTTGGTCGAAATGGTGGTCACAAGGATGAAGGTAACTACTACTCATGGAAATAATAATAACAATGATGAGAATTGTTAGAAAAGTAGAGGGGAGAAACAAGCACTTGCCCAACACAAAGAATCTATCAAAAGACTCATACAACTACATTGACATTTTGAATAGCGTTTCATCCCATCTTTGTGCCCCCCCCCCTCTTCCCTCACCGTTCTTATCACTAATTCTTGTTTCAGACACAAACCTTACAAGCGTTCAATGCCGTGCAAAATGGAGATGATGCTAAGCTAGTTAGATACATTGAAAAGGTATTAACACACCAAACGTCGTGTGTTGTGCTTCTTGTCCACAACGACAACAAATGTGGCGCGCAACTTGTTTCGATTTCCACATTTTATTTGTTGATGCTTGTGATGTGCTTGGTTTTGTGTAGTCTTTATATGACAATTATTGCATCCACATGCAGGGTGCAGATATCAATGAAACCCAGAATGGAAGGGTCAAGCTAATCATTAATGATAATTTTGAAACAATGATGGCGATGATGATGACGATGATGATGTTGGTAGCAATAGAAGCAGCAGCAGTAAACTAGAAGAGTGCTCAATGCATTTGTAGATAATAGTTATGGGTTTGTGGTGTTTGGCAGCAGCTAAAAAATATTTGATGACGTGTTGGTATTACTACTACACAGACTTGTCTTCATGAGGCTGCGGTTAGGAATCATTTAAAGGTAATTCATAGATTAAAAAAGAAAGCATTCATATTCTATATATATATATATATATATATATATATATACAAGTTTGTCGATTTTGATCCACGGTAGAAATTTGCATGAGTCATCTTCTCTATCATCATCAGTGTGGAAAGCTCCTGATTGCAAAGCGTGCACATATAGATGCAAAAGATAATGATGGAAAGGTGGTTCACTCCATATCTCTCTTTCTCTCTCTCTCTCTCTCTCTCTCTCTCTCTCTCTCTCTCTCACACACACACACACACATACACTTTGATCGATTATATTTCCTTATTGTGAGAGCTTCCTCCTCATCCTTCTCCTTCTTCTTCATCTCCTTCCTTGTGCATAATAATAGACCTGCTTACACCTTGTGAGTGAGAATGGCCACAACGAATTTGCAAAGTTGCTCATAAAAGCCAAAGCAGAGGGTACGGCAGTGATGATCATGATGACATTGGGGATAACACGTTTTATTTTGATCGTGAAGGTGTGTGTGTTGTTTGCGGAGGGGTGTGTGTGATGATGATTTCACAAGCAACGCTAAATATTGTTTATGTACTTCTGTCATCATGCGTGGCAATGGTATGGAAGCTGGTGGTGGTGGTCCTCCTGGGTTGTTGTTATTATTGCAAACTACACGCCACCTCCTTCTACTGCTCTTTATGCTTGACTTCTTCCACGTTGGTATCATCATCAGAATTCATCAATTAAATCATTATTGGCTATTTCCCTACTTCTCCTCCTCCTCTTGCCATATGTTGTTGTTGCTGCTGCTGCTGCTGCTGTTGTTATTGTTGTTGTTCATGTTGTGGTAAACAGTCGATCAGATCGATTATGTGGGTCGGACACCGCTATTCGAAGCATCGGTCATCACCGCCATCATTATCATCATCTACTGTTATTCTAACCATCATCACTATATCCTTATCGTGATACACATCCTGTAGCAATTATGATTATACGGCTACTTACAGTCTCCTCCTCCCTCCCCCCCCCCCCCCCCCCCTTCTTTATATCAAATTGACGATGATGATATGATAATCACAGATAGCAAATAGACGTGAGGTGATAGGAACACTTCTTTGCAACATGGCCAACGTGAACGCCGTGGACACAGAAGGTGTGGTGTGATTATGCAATGTCACATTGAGGATTGCGTTGTCTCCTCGTCGCCAACAGCATCATTCTAGTTTAAGTAAGCTCTATGGAAACACAGGAAATGCTATTACTCGCTGCTGCTGCTGCTGCTGCTGCTGCTGCTGCTGTTTTTTCTCCCTTATCAAATTCTTCCGAGGCTATCAGGAAAACAAGTTGTTGTTACTACTACTCGTAGACTTTTTAACCGCTGCATTCTTTCTCCTTTCTTACGTGTGATTAGCATCGATCATGATGATGATGATGATGATGATGATGATAATGATGTGCTTGTTTTGACTTAGAACAATCTGCAATGCATATCGTATGTGCCCTTGGGATTTCGACTTCTGTGAGGCAACTACTACAAGGTTATTTCAGGGAGAAATAGAAGAATAAGAAGAAAAAGGAAAGCAAAAATCGAGAGTAAGAAACCACTCATGCACTGATCTTAGCATGGAGGAAGGGGTGTTTTTCATCCTCACTCGGAATGCTGGTTGCTGCAGGATTTGTGTGTGCCTTCAATAATACTATCATAATTATTATTATTATTATTATTATTATTATCACCATCATCCTTTCATCGTTCTACACCTTACCCTATCTTATAATCGCTGCTCTTCAAATCTTGATAACGGCTGGTGATAATCAAAGATGTTGTTGTTTTTGTACAGCGCGCGCGAGTACCACGCTTGTGGATAGATTTCGGTCATTAGAAATTCTGTGTTGAATGTATGAGAGGGGGGGAGAAGAAGATGAACAAGTAGAAGTAGTTGTAAAATTTGTGCATTACTCTTTTTCACGTCATCATCATTCTTTTTCATTGATTAATTCAAATTTCTGCTGGTGATATGATCGTGAAACCAATGATAGATCTACATGTCGTATGTGGGCAAGATTTGGAGGACATCGGAAGGTCAGTCGTTTGTGTAGAATGATGATGATGATGATCATGATGACTGTGTTGGATGATGATGATCATGATGATATTTAGAAGAGAAAGATCGCCTGTGAATAATGCAGCATCCTTAAATGTATATATGTATATATATATATATATATATATATATATATATGTATTTATTTATACATATGTGTAAACTGCACATATGATCATGCATATCATTGATTTGGAAGATATCATTGATATTGTGCGCTGCCATCTCTCTTTCTATGTTGTGTAAACATCGACTATAATTATCAATCATGTATATGGTCGTCTTCGTCATCACATCATCATCATCATCATCATCATCATCATCATCATTCAGGTTCTGCATTTCCTTGATAACGCTGAGATCGTTCTCAACAGCGACTGGGTGGTAGTCTCGAAGATGGGGGCCAATGCGAGGTGTGATTCGTTTCCAAAATTAAGAAGGGATGGGGGGGGGGGGGGGGGGTAATGAGAGGGGCCTATTAGC
>ADNK01001982.1:0-28448 GCA_000320545.1 Bigelowiella natans CCMP2755
CGCTCTCACAAACACACACACACACAGTCTCTTTTTATATATCTCTCTATATATTTTTGTGTGTATCGATAGAAAAACAATACATTATACATGTGCGAGTGACAGAGAGAGATATATCTAGAGAGAGTGCGCGAAAAACACCCCCATATGTCACACAATCTCTCTCATTTTTTCTGAGCGCACTCTCTCTCGAATCCAATTCGATAATTTCGCGCGTGCCCGCTCACAAAGAAACACGCCCGCTCACCCGCGAGCACACCCACAACTACTTTCTCACACGCAGGTATATGTGGGGGTGCGCCCCTCTCACACACACATATATATAATATATATATATATATATATATATATATATATTCTATTGGAAAGCAGCAGAAAGGTGCTAACCACCACATCAACCTGCATGTTACAAAGTAGTTGTTGCTGTTCTTTCGGTTGATCGGTCGTTTTTCTTAATGAGCAGCCACAAGCAAAATTATCGAATTGGATTCGAGAAAGAATGCCCTTAGAAAAAATGAAAGGTATTATGTCCCATATGGTGCTGCTTTTCAAGCATTCTCTCAAGATATTATTCTCTTCGTAATTGGCACATGTATAATGGATTGTTTTTCGATCGATTCTTAGAAAAGTATTACAAGTAATAGATGATAAGACCATTACTGTTTTTGCTTTTCTGTTCTGTAATTTATTAGATGAAAGTGTGGGGGAGATAGTGCTAACCAACGAAGACTGCATCTATGAAGGCTTGACTACAAATTTTTTCGTTGTTAGGAATCAGGTTGAGAATATTGGCAACAATATACATCACTCATACCTGCTATAATTTGCACCACCTCCTACTACTACTACTTCTACTACCAACCCTATCAAGCCTCTCTCGACTAACCGGCTCAATAATAGCATATCACCCAGTATCATTGTACTCAAACCCACCCCTGTCTTTTCGACAGACAGTAGAAACGGCAAATAATGGGGTGTTGGAGGGAACGATGCAGCGGGTCGTCATAGAGGTTGGAACATCCTAGAATATGAGGAAGGAGGCAACACCTTACTACTACTACTAGTAGTAGTAGTAGTCCAATTATGATGATGATGATCATGATGATGGTTATTCGGTGGTGCATTCATGTGATGATTGTCCTTCAAATAAAGGCGTGCAAGAATCTTGGGATCAAATGGCAGTACCGGCACCCAAGGCTTTCTGAGGCTCACACGTGGACAGAGGCCTTCGTCACGAATGTCGTCAAGGTTACACTCGTAGTAGTAGTAGTATTTAGTAGTAGACGAAGAAGAAGAAGAAGAAGAAGAAGAAGAAGAAGAAGTAGTAGTTTTTTAGCATGTGGCAACACGAATTTCAAGGTTTTCCTATTCATCAACGTAATCATTGCAATTTCGTGGCAGATAATCACTCCAGTACATTCTGCCCTTGTTCCGGTTTCTTCCAAAGGAAATACAATAACAACATTACAAAATAAAAATGATGACAACGGAAGTAATGATGGAAAAGCCCTTATGAATCTACGTTCGGAAAATACTGTCAATAATGATGACTTCAGTATACAAGAAACTCCCATTACAACAAGAAAATACATTTGGAAGAGAATCATACTTTATAAACCATTTGCGACTAAAAGTGGTAATTTGAAGCAGCCCTCCAAGTCTAAGAACGATTTAGATTTTACTTCAAGGTTGAGAATGTTCGTTGAAAATGAATTCGGCAGTGTAACGTAACATAGTGTAGCCTGCACATAGCTGACATGGCCATGTACATGTACGTGATCGATGCACACGTGTACTTGCCATAGCATAGCATATGTATATATATATATATATATATATATATATATTTAGATATATATATATATATATATATATATATGAGATGGATGCAATCAATAAGTAAATTTATTCTATCAATGATCATTCTAAAGGTGGCTGTGCAAAGCTAGAAAGTTGCGGCATGCGCTTACTAGACGTGCATGAGACGGACATAATGAATTATCACATTATTCAACATTGTCGTCCTAATGTGGCTTTGCAGAGCTGCGGCTATAACGCTTGCATTGTTGTGTGTGTTTGCTTCAGCTATGGCTTTTCACATATCTAGATATGTATGTGAATGACCATCACCATCGCTGCGCTCATGTTGCAAATAGCAAGCTGTGCGCGTAGACTGTGCGTGCTTCTTTCTCTTCAACAGAGCCGCTTAGTTCATTCGTCATCCCTGTCCGTCAAACAACATGCGCCACGTTACTGCCGTGGGTTCAGACTTGATTGTTGCTATGTTTCGTTTGGTGATGAAGTTTTTGGCAATTCCATGGTTCTGCCACAACTTGCTGCATGTTTTGGCATGTGCATTTGCATGTGTGCACGCAAAAGACAGATGTGATGAGCATTTTGATCACTGTTGCAACTGTCGCGCGTTGTCGTAGCTAGCTAGCACACGATGCGCAGGGCTGTAGCTGAAGGGTGACAAAATTGCAAAATTTGATCAACTCACATCATGCATATTTTTCGTGCACACGTGGGGGGATGTGGCGTAGCTGCTGCCGCCATCTAGGCCATCCATCTGGCCATGTCATCAATCCATCGTGTGCACTTCATTGGCGTGTTGGTCACGCGTCTATGCTAGACGACCACGCAATCATGCAACAGATGACTAGTGGAGTAGACATGTGCAGACTCTAGAAAGTTTGTGTACGTGTGCACTGTTATTCAGACAATGTGAACTATCCACATTGTTCATTTCGCTAAAAAAGAGGTTTATTTGTGTTTATGTGTGATGTGGAATCGTTATTGGTGATCGATGTGCAGAAATGAAACACCATGCACATACGCATGTCGTGTGCATGCGCATGCAATTTAGACACACATGAAAACAGTATAGAAAACACACGTATATACATAAACATGGCACAGCGGTGCTCAATAATCGAGGTGTTGTACCTGATGGAGCGAGAGACAGCATAAATAACAACTTTAGTCATCATATCACGTGTTCTCTTTTTCGCTGCACATGAGAGCACATTATTATAGCAGCAGGGCTGTATCGCATCGCATGCACGTACGTACACGTTGCACCCTGCTCATGTCTATCATGCGGCTCTGCATACGTTAGCGTTTGCTCTTAATTGCACGTTTGCTCATTGAAGATGCGCTCATTTGTTGCAGTTACTGTACATGCCACACCAAGCCGCTTCCATTGTCGTGTGCGTCTTGCCTTAATTAGCTCCAGTTTCACTGCATGTTGCCCGAATGATGCTGATCATTCTGTGCTTTATTTGCGACGCAGAAGATGTGAAATGTGAATGAGCTACTCAGCATGAAGCGGTCGTCGGACATCTTTGCACACAGAAATGGACACTTGACGATGCGGAAAATGGCTGATTCCAACGACATGTTTCGAAAATTAGCACTCGCACCGTCCTTCTCAACCTGTACTCTTCTCACAGTAATCCTCCACCATCTATTTCCTCTAGATTAAAAGAAACGGGGCATCGTTTGGTGGCCCCAGCCAGCCGATGCACTTGATTTTTTCCTGGAACAGATATTATCATGTTAAAAAATACTCAGCATTTTCTACAACCCATAAATTGTCTACGTTAAGCGAAATATTGTATGGATGCTAGGACGATAAGCTACTGCTTATTTACGACGGCAATTGCAGCACTACCGGGAATCTTTGCTAATATCTGGCATGTACTTCGGAGCTGGTGTGATACTCTTTGGAGACATACCGTCTCTCTTTGCCTAGGTAAAAAGAGTAACATCAGTTGTAGGATTAGTAGCGATGGAAGATTTGTCATCCCGTTGTTCACCTTAGAAAATGCTGCCTTGGGGCTGCGCCGCTTATCGACTGGCATCGCATCAATGTTGATATATCTTCATATAAGAAACAACAATAAGCAAAACCAAAACAACATCGACACAATGTATACAATAGTGACTTCGAAGATCACAATTGATGATAGGATACATTTAATTAACGCATTACAAAATATTGTTAATAGGCACTTACGAATGTTTCTTGACGATTGCTTTCTTGTATGTTCCCATGAAGCGCTTCTCTTTAATAGTTCCCCAACAAGAGCCAGTCTATGAATGAGGAAGAAGAAGAAGAAGAAGAAGAAAAAGAGAGAAGCAGTATTTATTTAAACATCAGTTGATTCACAGTTCGAACGAATAATTGAAATAACTATATGCCTACATTATGTCTCAATGGATGTAATGGAACATACTTTTAATAATATATATATATATATATATATATATATATATATAGAGAGAGAGAGAGAGAGAGAGAGAGGATCATGTTATGAGTACTGATACAGATAGAATAGGGTCTGTCTGTATCTTGGAGTAGTCTATCCATTCATATGTAGAACATATGTACACCTAACCCTATCGTTTCTTTTGACATGATCCAAATTTGGAAAGTATGAAGGCCCCGGAGATACGTCTTTCTGGGATTTCAGCTTCATAAACCTCTTCGTTTTGGAAAATCTGATTTGATGACAAATAATCAACATCATCAATACCTTATTCTCTATATTCACTGCCCATAGTAGCTCTCTTAGTGAAAAAAATGTAATGTAAAGTAGTGCAGACAAAGATTATATATTCAACATATGTGTGTGTTTTTGTGTATGGGTGTGTATGCTGCTCTTATATTGATTTGATTTGTAATGGGAAATGCAATTTTTCCCTTCTCTTGTATCCTCCTCTAATATTTTAATCTTTTTTTTTCATCTGGTTTAACTTTACTTATTCGAAGGACGTTCCATGCACTTGGTCTTAGAATCCAGGTAGGATACAATGGCTGTAGAAGGTCTAAAATTCTCAAAACGACTACTTTTGCCCAGCTTGCAATTGGGGCTCTTCTTCTTCAAACTTAAGGTATCCGGAGCATACTTTGGACCAGGAGACACAGGTTTTCCATTCGTGAAAGTCATATCGCGCCCAGCCTTTGTGAAAGGTACCGAACGCTTTGCCAGCCCACCTGCATGATCGTACGACCCAGGTCCAGGTCCAACGAACATGCGCCGACGCCGCTCCGCTATGCTCATTGCAGGCTTCGGAACGTTGGAAGACATCTCACTTTTGTATAATCTTCACAGGTAAGAAGTATTGGGTATCAATGATAGATCGGCTTTGTGGAACAAGGAAGGCGGCCAGTAACAGATCGAAAGCAGTTCGAAAGCAGTAGCAGCAACACCAGGGCCTTCCCTAACTTTACTATTCTTTGAAACACACTGAACAAGAGACGACCCTAAAAAGAGTAGTAGGTCCTATAGTATCTAGCTCTTCCTGCAGATCGAATAAAATAATGTTGTACGAACACTGGTGTCTCTGTCTATTTATATTCTGTTCTGTTCGGTTCGGTTCTGTATATCAGTTTGCCTCGTAGATTATAGATAAAGGTTGGTTGTCTCGTACAGCCGAGAAACGTAAGAAACGCCTAGTCCCTAATTTCATCATAAAATGCACTAGGTTTCCTCTCATCGACAACATAAAACTGCATAACGATCAATCTGGTCTTCATTTTCAACCAAAATGACAGAATTTCTAGAATTCCAATGGAATTTCTTATGCAAATGTCCTGCATTCTGTCATGTGAAGAGTCAATGATGCCTAATCCTGCAAATCAATCAAGTCGTAGCTTGAAAACCTCCGGTTAGTGCATCGTTAGTTAGTCATTGAATCATCCATGGCTGCCACATGGCATTAGAGCATTGATTGTTACACACACGAATGCTACTCATCGAGTGACGGCGCACAGCACCCCATCTAGTCGTGCTAGCATGCGCTTCCAGACTAATTTTGTGCCAGCAGTACGTGTGAACTCGTAACCACATTTTGGATTTGTGCAATGCTAGAATCACACAAGCTAGGTCAGCATGCTAGCACACATGATGCAAAAAATTGACATGCACGCAATCCAGTCTGCATCGCTTGTGATCTAGCCGCGCATGTCAGAATGGCGCACGCCCGCGCCCGTGCACACAGACAGCCAGTTGAGTTCGATAAATTTCTATGCAGACATTTTGTGGACTTTGCTAGTTTGCTAGCTTTGTGGTAGAAACAGTGACTGATAGCAGAACAGCAGCAGCGCGCGTTCGATTCAAGAGACGTGGCTGCGAAATTAGATGCTAGCCATGCTGACATGGTTCTTTTCCTTACATTCTCGGACTTCTTTGGACTTTCATGCCGCTCACCAGTCCATTCTAATGTTATTACAATTGTACTTATCAACCGCCTGATTAACCTATTTTGGATTCCATAGATTTATCAGCAGCCTCCACATGAGGGGTTTTGCTTAAATGTGACTCTGCTCCATACGTTGAGAAACCATATTGATACAAAAGATGCATGACCGACTGAAAGAACAAACGAATTTAGCATTGTGATGATGATTATCCACACAATGTAGGTAGATCTGCATGAAAGTATTACTTATTTAAAAGCGGGAGTAGTGTAGAGAAAGTGTCGCAAAGAAAGATGCTGCAGATGAAAAGCAATGGTGCAACATGCGGTTGCAGCATAAAGCTTTATAGAATCCACAATGGAAGTCATCACACAACTCTACAATATCTGAACAACGAACGAGCAAACAATGACATGACCATATGCTGACGATGTAAGGAGCTATCCGAGTAAGATAGATTACGTAAACAAGAATTCACCTATGAAATATATTATCACATTGTACACGCTCACACACATAAGCAACAAAGAGAAGGCCAAGGGGGGGTAACTACTACTACTACTACTACTACTACTACCCACATGCTGCACTGTTATCATAACCACCATCACCATCCCATCTACACGTAGTTAGATTGTATCGCATTTCATATAGAAGAAGAACACTTTAGGTTAAAACATATAGGTAAAAGGAAGCAGAAAACGAGAGAGAGAAACAATTAAAACATTACTTTGTACTAATGTTGATTGAACATGTATTCACACACATGATAGTGGTTGTGTTAAAGAGAGGTAAGTCATCCTCGTGATTAAGGATGATGATGATGATAAGGTGTTCATATGAATAGTCATGATTAGGTAGTAGCCCCTCCCTTACTTGCGCCGTGCGGGTGAAGGCAGCAATGGCCCCTTCTTGGATTGGATTTCCCTAATGATTTATTCATGGTATACACAGTATTCATCATTTAGGAGTAGCACCACTTCACAATCATCATTATCCCGACAAAGAAGCAAAGAAGCATGGTTTTTACTACTATTACTACTACTACTACTACTACTACTACTACTACTTTGAAGTATAGGCTCTCTAGCTTTGTGTTTTTTCTGAGAGCCTTTGCGAGTGCCACCCCCCCATCATCCCCTATCTTATTCTGGACAAGATTTAGCACAAGAAGAACCTAATATCATTCAAAGTAGTGTGAAGCACAAGAAATACCAATAAACATCGATTAGAGAAGTTCGGAAGGAGGAGGATATCTAGTAGTGAATGCCACGTTATTATTTTCTAATTTCCCAATTTCCTATTTCTATTCTTATTCTGCTGCTCGCTTTCGTTTTCATCTTCTCTCTTCCTCCCCCTCCTCCTTCCAAGATTACTGTCAATAGCGGGCAATATATTTGCTGCTGATCGCAGTTCTTTCTATACAGTTCTACTCCATTCTAGTATCACTTTCAACACCTGGTTTTCCTCTAACCCATTGCTAATTGCCAGAGCTCCTTCATCACCAATCAAATTTCCATTCAAATTTATGCTGCTTAGCACCTGAAGAACACACACACACACACACACATATAATATATATCAATATATATATATATATATATATATATATATATATATATATTAATACATATATCCCCCTCCTACTACTAGTGTTTATGCCTTTCTTTTCGTAACACGTCTACTACTACTAATACTTTGAGTTTTTCCTCAGCTCCAATCCCTTCACCTAGTGCCTAATTTATCGAGATATCCATCATGATGTTCATCATGACAATAATAATGATAATTAACTTATAACTAAGATATTGCTCGTTTCTTAGGTAGTACAGCATCATTATCATCACAACAATCATCATCATCTTCCATCTTCAGCATAGTTGATGAAGAAACTACTTCTCATACATCCTTTGCTTCATTTCGAGTCACTACACCAATTATGAGTGTGCTGACAGTGGTATCCATAATTTCTTCCTTCTTGTGAACGAATCCCTCCCTCCCTCATCCTCCTACTTGTTGTATTTCAACTTCTTTCTACGTGCTTGCCTTAGCAAAGCTGTCGTCAAGATGGCAGCGTTGGAGTGATAAAGTCGTAAGAGCAGATTTATTGAGACCCTCAAAGAGCTCGGTGGAAGATGACTTGAGAGAATATTGTTCAACAACATGGTGGTGTCAGCTTTATAGACAACAAGAGTAAGAATACTGTACTAGGGAAAAGTAATTATTCTTTTCAGAAGGAAGATAGGAAGAGGGCAAGAAGAATATACTCCGCTCTCAACTACTACTACTACTACTATGCTACCTTGCCCTCAAATGTGCAATCGTCCAAAACCAAGCTCCGCAACTGCCCTCTGCCCATATCATACACCATACATATATCATATAACAAATACCATATATCATCGATGTACGGGTCGATAAAATATCTACGACAACGTACAAGACAAAGACAGAGCAGGCACTTGAAGAAATATCAGTAGGAACATGTGGAAGAATGATAATAAGCTGTAGATTGTAGATTGTAGTAGTGTTAGTATTTATTAGTAGCAGTAGTAGTAATGGCATGAGTACATGAGTACTGCTATAACCCGTAAATGTTGTTTTGTTCCAGGGCTTTAGCAAGAGATTTTGTCATTATCACACTCATCCTTGTTTTCGATAAGTCCAGCTACCATCAATTACCAATATCATTCATTGTCAACCAACCAACGATCTTTATCAAACAATTAAGATGATAAAGGGGGAGGGGTCAAGAATGACCAGCAGCAGCAGCAGCAGCAGCACAATTATTACATCAACACACGCAGCAGCGCATTACCTTACGAACAGATTTGTTAGTAAATAGCCCAACACTGATATCATTCATCTTTACATAATGATACGCAAATCAAACCAAACAACAAAAACAATCAAATTAAAAGGACAACACCCAATTACCACCATTGCTGCTTTTCTTAAGATAACTAATAATCATTAATATCTGCGCAAATGATGATCAACATCAAACGATGTACTGTGGTAGATCTTCTAGTTTACACCACCACCGCACACAAACAGCATGAGGAGGAAGAGAACGAAAGGACTACTACTACTACAACTACAACTACAACTACAACCTTGATGTCGTTGAGATTGACACAACTGGACAATTTGAGCTGGGCTATTGGATTAGATGGTTGCGACGGATCACACAGGCACTTATTGATGATTCCTAAGAGCACCACCACCCATAGCAGTCGAAGGAGGTGTGAAAATGATGATGATGATGATGATGATGATGATAATGAGAGAGGCTAGTAGCAGTAGTATTAGGAAAAAGCGGGGAGGAGGAGTAGGTGTAGCATCGATGATGATGATGATGTGGAAGAAGGCAGAGACTGGTGTAGGTAATCGTCTACTCCTCCTTCCACGCGAAGTACCTGCAGATAACACGTCCAAGTTCTCTTCCTTCATCTAATTCAAAGTTAGTTACACTAGATGAAAGTCGAGGTGGTGTTGATCATACACAGACACACACAAAGAGAGAGAGAGAGAGAGAGAGAGAGAGAGAGAGAGAGAGAGAAAGAGTAGTTATATAACAGCAGCAATGATATGATGAATAGCAACATTAATCTAGATTTGCAGCAGCATCAGCAAGTGGTACCACACACATGCCATCATCATCATTACATCTATCTACTCGCACTCATCATATACGACGACTTAATATAGTAGACTTTTTACTTCAACATACATCTAGGGTAATCGATGATCACAGTATAGCAGCTAATCATAAGAAACAATGACGATCTAGGGTAGCAAGAGCCGACAATAATAGCAACATCATTATACATCTAGGGTAACAGGAGCCGAGGCAAACCGCCACTGCGCCAGAAACTTTAGAATCGATTCAGAAGGCGTCGTTTTAAGCTATTATGATTGGGTATATCATGTATAATATACGACGATTGGAATATATTTGTATGTGAGTATGACTACCGAGTGCTGATTATCATCTATTAAATATACTGTGTAAGAAAATGAATCTATAAAAAGAGTAAGTAATAACAGTTAATGAGCTACGATTCATTAAAGTAATAATAGTCTGGAAATAAGACACTCTTATTTTGTCATCATAATCAAAAATGAGTACTATTCCTTAAATCATAATCATTGTAAATTAACTACTAGTACCACTACTACTGCTACGCTTGATGATCATCAAACCTGATTCGATTGCTCTTCATAGGAGCACTGTAACCGTCGGTTGCTGATCCCAGAGTACCTATTTAACAACAATAATACAATAATAAGGTGGCAATACTATATATATATATATATATATATATATATATATGTCGATACGTCTGCTGCTGCAATACTACCACAAGTCGTTAGAAATGAGAAGAAACAAGATCTAACAGCTATGCCATGATGAGATGATGATGATGATGATGATTGTGGGTATGATGACCAAGCGTTGTTGTCATTTGCGTTGTTGCAGTAGAACATGGCAACTTTAGCCTTTCGGCCGGTTGTTGTCAACTGATAAGGAAGATAGAAAGAAGGAAAGAAATAAAGACAGAACGGATGACTTGATATACTACGATGCAATAATTACTACTAGATTGACTGCTTCAACTGCAAACGAAGAAGATAGCTCCTAATATTACTTTGCAAGCATGAATGGGTGGCATCATTGTTACTTATTTATTGCTGCTATTTTACAAACAACCATTACTAAAACACAGGCCTGTTGCTGCTGCTGCGAAAACAACCAGCCCCAGCCCCAGCCCCAGCAGCAGCAGCAGCAGCACCAACCTTAAGACATGGACGATCCATTCCTGCATGCTTGTCGATATTGGCGATGTTGGCTCCTGCAAGATCTAAGACCTCATGAGGCTGTCAAAATTTATAACAACAAAACCATCATCCAAACGTTATTTTAACCATAATAGCATCCCTTGGTTACGAGGACTCTCTTCTGATATGTTACACGAAAAGAAGAAGAAGAAGAAGAAGAAGAAGAGCTGCTGCATACTACTACGATTCATGATGGAATGTCCACTATGACCATTAGAAGCAGCGTTAGAAGTAAATATAAGAATAATCCTCCTGTTACTCTAACCCTTTATTTACTAGTTGATAAACAACCTTTGTTCCTTCCTTTGGAGGCTTGTCCGTCTTATAAGTCTTAAGTAATAATGGCGATGAGCACAATGCAGGTATTATCAACAATAGAGATCACAAAAAACTGTCAACAACATGGATAAAAAACAGAAATTTCGTATATTGAGATCAAAGGGAAGGGGATGGACTCTGATCATAACAAACAAGGGATCATCTACTGCTACTACTACTACTACTACTACTACTACTACTACCTCGACATATCTTTCTGTGAGGATGAAGTAGCGAGGTTTCCAATGATTATTGTGGAAGTATTGAACAGCAGATTGATAGTATCGGACTGCAGAAGCCGCAGACTTCCCCCCCCCCGCTTTGGAGGATGATTTTGAGTCCCCAAGGACCCGTGCACTACCTCCCACAAACTGTTTCACCTGGAAGACGTATCATTTCCAGCATTTGTCATGTAAATATATCTGCTCGTTCAATGTATCAAAGTCGTGGAATATATAAAGCCCTTCTTTATTATGGTCACACCACCACACCTTTGCCTCGTCTTGTTTCGCCGATTTGTATCTATAACAAAACTCTTCTTCCAGCTTTAGAGCTCTTTGTTGCATCAGGTTCACGTCAGTTCTTAACGCATGGTTCATGAGCTAAAGAATCGATGATGATGACAACAGCACCACATGTAAATGACAACTGTAGTAGGTCAATCTCAATATCAATACTATCATTATCATAAATTGTAGTACTTCTAGTTTCTTTTCGGCGATGATCAGGCGATTCAGAGCTGATTGCATTTCCACTACAGCTGTCGAGACGTTTTTAGAGTCAACCTGCATATTTTTGGTATGTATGACCTTTTACTTTGGCAAGAAGAATAATCTAATACCATGGATTCCCTACCTTCTTAATCTGTAACGTTGGTAGCTTAAATGAAGTAATAGCCTCCAGTTGAGGGGCAGAGATAGAAGACAATACGCTCCTTGTCTTTTTTAAATTACTACTTGCACCATCCAATGGCATGGACTTTTTTGAAGGTGTGCTTGGGACCCCGGCTGATTTAGTATCACTAAGAAAGGTAGAGAGAGAAGAGAGAGAGAGAGAGAGAGAGAGAGAGAGAGAGAGAGAGAGAGAGAGAATGAGTTACAACAATACCGAGTTTAAGCAGGAAGGGAATGGGAGACGGTGTATCCTGACTCTGCCGTTTCGAATGCCTTGCGGAGACCCTTACGCCTTTTTTTCTTTGACCTCCTATTCACTTTCGGACGACCAGCCGTAACATGTGAGAGTTTTTGCTCGACAGCCATTCGGAAATATCCGCAGGGGTGCACACACACACACACACACACACACACACACACTGGGTTTTGCAACAAACACTGAATGCCGTTGCCTTGCTAGTTTTATAACAATTATTTTCATGTCGCTTGATCAAAATATAGGAAGATCCTACTATATCTTAGGTATTCATCGATTATGCAGTGCCATTTTCTTGTGTGACTTCCATATTTTTCCAAGTTCCAAGGTTCAATTATTTTGCTAACCAGTATTAAAGCATCGGAGTGCAGTCAATTTCCATCTTGTCTTTTCATGCTACGTCATGGCAATTTCCTTGACGCAGGAGATAATTCTCATGGAACAGCTGTATAAGGAAATTTCTTCGTCGCTGTATCAATGGCTTCCACCCCAAGCGACGAGAGGAAGTATCCTAAAAAGTCCAAGCGCCGGCGACAAGCTGCAAATGCTCCTGGTATGGAAAGGTTGACGTCTGCAGAGGGTGCAAAGCTTATGAAAGCTGCTGAATTTGCAGGTGAGAAAAATTTCTTGTTAGTTTCCTTACGATCATTTGAGTATTTGAAGGTAATTATCCTCGCAATCGCAACCAAACTACGGGAACTTCTTGTGGCATATGCTCCACTGCTATTATTTTCTCCAGCCTGAAAAAAATATCTGCCAGCGAAGACGACGTCCTGCGATATGTCGATTTAAGTTTGAAAACCTTCTCTCTTTCCGACGACCCTAAATGCGATGAAAGAAGATTACAACTTGAGAATGTTCTTACGAAATGGAAGCGACGTGGTTGCTCGCTGGATCAACTAAAAGTCCTTTTATCCTATGGTCTCGGCCTTCAGACGAAAAGTTTTCATGCCGGTAAAAGCACGCTAGCAGATTTTGAAGATTCTCTCTCCCGATTTACAAGAAGGTGGAAGGTGAGGCGCGAGGGGGAAGGAAAGAATGAAAAAGAGAAGATGGCACACATTCTTGTCAATCTGCGGATAGTTAAAACAGGGCATTGGGGTGTGGTTGCAGCGCTGAATGCGAAAGAGGGAAAGGTTTTAGTGCTTGAGACGAATGATGCTTCGATGCACTACTGGTGCACAACTGAACGATTATTTGAATTCATGAACACAAAAAACAAATTTGGCCAAACACGAGGCTGGATCGAGGTATTTGAATGAGTACACGAGAATAAATCCACTATAGATTGGCCATTGACATATTGTTGTGGAGAATGCTACATTTTATTAGTAATGAGCAAATCATGTGTCAAGGACTTTTTATTCTGTCCGGAAATATTTCGCAGCCATGAATAAGCAATTAGTCATCATGATATGAGCTTGGCATCCAGGCACGATATAAATCATGATTTGCTATTCATCATCGATTCATCGATCTATAGCTATCTAGCTAGCTAGTTATTAGCTAGAGCTAGAGAAGTAAGCGCGCGAAGTCTAGGAACTAGTCTAGTAGTAGTAGTTCCTAGACGTTCTGCATCTAGACATCTCTAGACATCTAAATGTACTCAAAAAAGGAAATCAAGGCAAATTTCCGCCATGCATGCATCAGCCATGCTAGCATGTATCTTGCAGGTCACATTGTATAGCCACGCTGCTATGATCTAGTGATGCGCTCTAGCACTCCTTGCAAAATATGTAGTATGTGTCATCGTCGCGCATACCGTATGCACACGGCAAAATAGCTAGCTAGCTACTAGAGCTAGACACTAGCACGTAGGGTGTTATTGCCACATTAAGACATTGTTATTGTTCTCTAAGTTGTCTTGCGCACGTATGTCACTGCTAGCTACTAGGCCTGCTACCTAGCTATGTTTATAGGC
Source organism: Bigelowiella natans CCMP2755 (assembly GCA_000320545.1). Lineage (NCBI taxonomy): Eukaryota > Cercozoa > Chlorarachniophyceae > Bigelowiella > Bigelowiella natans. Next base: position 14,436 of record ADNK01001982.1, read on the forward strand.
ACACCTGCAATGCCTAGCATGCGCCAGTGTAGATCGATGTAGCTAGGCAAGATTGCATCAGAGCGCATACTGTGTGCCAGCGTGAGACTTTACCACAGTGCTAGTCAAACCCACATAGCAACAAACGCTAGTCCCCCATGCCCTTGCACATTGTGTACCATATCTGTCATTTGTAATTCGTGCATCGGCCTGGAATCGTTACATTCTGAACCAGAAACGCTAGAGATTGACACGTGTATTTATAGTTATGAGGTTGATTTCCACAAACCATCATCATTCGTTGTATGTCAAGATATCTACTGTAGATTTCGTATTGAATCAAAGCTCTCTCACTCCAATTGCTGCCATAGTGCATCGATATCTCAGCTTGTACCCCTCTAAAGCTCATCGTGAGTCAATACTGGACCGTCCACTAAGAATAATGTGAATGTGTTAATCCCAGAGAATACAAGGCAAATGCCTTACAGACGATAGAATTTTTTCTTTTTTCTCTTCTTCTCAATCTTCTTCTTTTTACTATTACTACACTACAACAACAACAACTACTACTACTACTGTCAGGTGACGGTTCTGCAGCCTTGAGCATCTGCTAGCACTCTCTCTCTTATTTAAAGGAAAAAAAGCAACCTTTCCACTCATTATCGATCTCACCAGGCCCTCGAGAGTAAATCTCTAGTTTGCCTGCATTTACCATCTTTGTTGAGAGTCACATTCCAATAATATCCATTTGTTATGGTGTATTATTATTCCTAGATAATACATATTGCTTACTTTATAACTCTAACCCCTTTTTCCAAAATTGCGAGCAAGACGACGATAACAGGTAAGAAACTTACGATCATCATCATTATCATCATCATCATCATCATCGTCGTCATGCAGCGGTATCATTAGGGTGACATTTTGGTTAACAACTGTTGTTCTTTCTTTCTCGCATCCATTACCTTCCTTATGGAGACTCAAGAATGTGGAATGACAGTGACGACGGGGATGGACGACAGAACCATTGTTCAGAATGCAAAAACACAATAGCATTCCCATGATTAATAATCTTAACATTTATTTTTATGACAATCGTAGAGATGGATTGAGAAGGGAGGCAATGTGGTATTTCATTTTAATACACGTACTATCATCATTAGTCGTGCAAGTGGTACAGTTATTACTTCCTCAAGAACTGAACCCATTTGCCCTTTGGGCGAAAGTGCGCAAATGCGTTAACATAGTAGTCTGTGTTTACGGACGATCAGCAGCACAAAACAGAGCAACAAGCAACTTATTATCTGAATTATCATCTACTTTCACGGACTACTACTACTACTCTTTTACCTCCAAGATATTTAGACGGCCGTCCGTGCACACAAGTCGCACTTTCATACAACACCATTTCCCCAGCTTTGATTGTGACATTATGCTCCTTTCCATTGTGATCGAAGATGTTTAGTGGCCATTCCTACATATACAAATGATATATATGCCACCGTCCACATCAATCCCAACTACGACAACGGACAGATTCTTCTTCAACTTGATAAACTACTACCACTACATCATATTATATATATATATATATATATATATATATATATATATATATATAATATTATAGGAGCTAGAATTTTGTATAATTACATGATCTCCAGAGTCAGCAACGTGCATAATCACTGACACCTGCACACAGTAAAAACGATGATGACGATAGGCAGTTTTCATGATCATTACTCGAAACATATATACTTCTGCTTTTGCCACAAAACAAATTTCACCACACGCTAGGGATTGTCTGTTCTATATTCCGGACTATCCATGTCATTATCCTTCTTGTTGTTGTTGGCATGAAGAGGTGGTGGACAATAGTAGCATTTTTTCTTTCTTGATATTGATAATATCAGAAAAGCAAATAATGAATGAAGGAAGGAAGGAAGCACCACGTGGGTCCCTATCCTGTCCACGTGATTCTCTAAGAACGTGTTGTTCTGTTTTTATTGGAGGGAAAAGAACACAACAACAACAACAAGAAGAAGAGACCATACGGAGGAAGATGAGAGGGGGAGTGCCAACGGGGGGCAGAAATAGGAGGGGAGGGGAATATAAGGGGGAAACAACATAATAAATGTCTTCATCCACTGATCATGGAAATATAACCAATTGTAACACTAAGGATATTGTCAATGAACACTACCAAATCACACCACATACACGTATATACATACAATACAAACATACACAATATTATATCAAAACAGACACGTAATTTGTAATAATCAACTGGTGTTCAAGGTGCACATATCCATCGCCTCCTTTAGCAGCAGCAGCAGCAGCAGCAGCAGCAGCAGCAGCATACAAATGCGCTTATTACCTTATAAACTCTCATTCCATACATATCCGTCTGCTCAAGCTCCACACCTGACCTGATATATCAGTTATTTTTAAATAACTTTATTTAGAAACCACCTCCTCAAGTTTATCGAATAACAGTTCTTTTTTACAAAAAGTTTACAAAAAGTGCAATTATTCTTCCAATTGTGTAAACGGCAGCAGTCATAAACGACGACATTCTTGTTGAAAAACATCTTAGGTTTCTGAGTCTCTCTCTCTCTCTCTCTCTCTCTCTCTCTCTCTCTCTCTTTCTCTCTACCATCATCCAAATGACAGTAGGATATACATGTATACACATATATATATATATATATATATATATATATTTATATGTAGTAGTAGTAGTAGTACCATTCTTCTAAGTGAGGCCTCAATCCATCGAAGATCATTTGCTTTGTTTGGTCGCCAGAATGCAATTCAGGCAACCAAATCATCATCGGAACAGCCTGTAATCACACGTTGTATAGATGAGGATGAACAAAGCAAGATAATGTCCAACAACAACAACAACAACAAAATAGAGAACGACACGCAATTTTGAATAGAGAGGCGTTTGTAACTCCTAGTACTCCTACTACTACACGACGATTATTACCTCCCAGTGATTGATGTATGGGTTACTTGCAGGCCACTTCTCTAGCACTATAGAATCTTTGTTTGCTTGGTAGTACCTACGGTGTTGTTCATGCATATAGCATAATCAAAACCGCTATCCAACAACAATAACAACAAAAACAACATGATACTGCTTATTGGCATTACGAAAGCCAAACAATTATACTCCATCAACAGTAGTGAATATGATAACTAAATTTATGGATATTTAAAACAAAATGACAGCAATATGAAAAATCTGCGATTGACAACCCGTTGACGATTTCCCACACTTCAGGAGGGATAGGCCTCTTTTCAAACCTAATGAGGAGGAGATAAAAAGAGAGGCATATATAGTTATAAAAACCTTGTGCTACACACACATAAACACTTTGTTGATTTGTTTCGTCGTTGTACTGTTGATGCATCCGTCTTACCCAAATTCCGTGAAATTCTTTAGATGCTGGGGCTGGTGAAGGTTGGCCTAGGAACATCACATAACACATCTTATTATCGGTACTATGCAATGAAGAACAAAACGCACACATTACTCATATTCGCCATTCAATCTCCTGAAGGTTCTATGTTTTCTTACGAACATGTTGCAAGTGAACATGTAGGGGAAAGAGTATTAGTAAGTAGGCTGGTGATACCAATTTACGTTCTTCATTTTGTTTATTCCATGTTGCCTTTAAATTGTCATGGTTGCGGTAACCTTCCAAGCTGGCCACGTATAAAAGAAGAACAAAAAGAAAAAGGAAGAAAACATATTTGCAGTAATGCGGAAGTCTCAAGGAGAATTAGGCACACGCACAATTAATATACAAATATGTACATATATATATATATATATATATATATATATTATTGTGTGTGTGTGTGTGTGTGTGTGTGTGTGTGTATTTATACGTAAGCGTGAAGAGAAACGTGGGGGTCCATTGTTGAATATATGCTATCACTAATGAAACCAATGAATTGGGTGATGTTTGTAGTGGGACCTCTCCAGGCAAGCTTTCCCCCCATATTGAGTGTGGCAAGGGTGATCACAGGTAGGAGCAGTGAATTGTGACTTATGCCTTTCAATTTATGAGACGAAAATATAACTTTGAATGGACATGAGCTTTTACTATCAACCTGCTCTCAATATTTCAATAACACGCAAAAGAGGCTTGGAGGGAAAAGAAACAATATGAAATTTTAAAGACAATATGAACTACTTCCTGCTGCCTCGTCTTTTGAATCTTAATATTCTTTTCAAATTTACTTACTCGACGGTTACGTCTCCAATGAATTGGCCGTTGTTAGTTCTAAACACGAACCTGACAAGGAAGCATTGAGAACGAAATAATGAGAAACAAGGAGAATCACAGCTACGATATTCGCTGACAGTCATGGAGTTGAATACAAAAAAGGGAAGATTGACTGACTTGTGGTTGATAAAAGTCCCTAGCCAGCTTTGCATCTGTGGCTCCACAGATGTTACACGCACTTCCTCGCCTTCAAAATTTACCTTTCATAGATGACAACTCGATTTAGATATACTTCCTGCACATTAAGCGTGTTCTCCATACCCAATTCACCACAATTTCCTCAGAACAGTCATTTCCAAAGCCAATATTTGCCCCGAAATCATTCGCTGCCGACCCACCAAGTGCCATCCATAACAGGGAAGAAAGAACCATCGCCGCAACCATTATTGCTGATGGATATTTTAGTGGCTTTATTAGAAGACAACCAGGTCTTCTTGTATATGGGCGCTGTTAGATTGCACACTGCTGCTGCTACCTGCTACTACTACTACTACTACTACTACTACTACTACTACTACTACTACTACTACTACTACTACTAACAACAACGCCACTTGGGTAGGGATAATGAGTAATGAGGGATCAGTGGTTCATGCAACTACATGGATGGCAATCTATGAAATATTATCCTTTATCATCGATTCATCATGTCGTATGTATGGAAATAGGACCCGTTTTATTCGTATATCAGTCTATGTCTTGTCGTCTTGTCTGATGTAGCGTAGACGTCGTTCATGTGTAGATCGTTTGACGGTAGATCTAAACTATTTTTTGTTGTGAGTTTGTCTGATTTGTTTGTAGCAGTGTGTGCTTGGACACTGTGGCCAGATTCGTAAAACCATGCAATATCTGGTTTTTTTTTAGGCGAAAACTCGATGCAAAACAGATCGGCATTCGTTCGAACAAGCACTACATCAAATGATCCGTGCTCACGTGACGGAAGTTGGTGTACGTTCAGGATCAGATAGGAAAAATAAACTTATACAAAGATCCTAATTTCGTCTTTTCTCGGTGACATACATTGACGCTTTCTCAATAAGGATGTTGATTTTAGAAATATTTCAAATAATTAATCCCTTCGGTGGTCTGCTGCGTGGGCGCTTTCGCTCTCTGTTGCCTCTAAAACCCAACTGTGCAAGCAAGACAGACGAGAGAAAAACTCCCCCCCATGTTTAAAGAGAATCGTAATCGTACCGCATCGTCTGAATCTATCTCATCGATAAGTTCCTCCTCATCTGTGCCGACGTCGTTACCATTGTCGTCGAGTTTGCATTTGCACTTTGGGGCTGGCAAGCTTGGTCTCGGGCTTCTTCTGCAGGCAATCGATAGCGCATCAGTGCAGAATATGAATTATGGGATTTTACAGCGCCCTTCCTCTTCTTGGCAACCAATGATTGAAACGGCTAAGGAAGTGACCGTTATCGTGAACGGGAAACAGGTTGGCGAACCAATGCGCCTACTGCATGGCAACAAGGTGTCGGCAGCTACTGCGATGTCAACGCCCTTTTTCCTTGCTGCCGGAGACAAACCGCTTCATAATATAGTGGACAAAGCGACTTCGTTTTCATGTAGTCTTAACAAGGGTGTAGATGGGTTAGATCGGATCTTGAGAGCTCTTCCAATTCGAAGTATTCCGCCAAAGCTGTATGCATGCGAAAATGACCACGGTGCTCTCGCAAAGCTTGCACTGAATCTTGCAGGTCGTGTTACTGTTATCCCTTGCCTGGTCGATAGAATTTGCTCAGAAAGAAAAATACACAAGAACGGTATTGTTGAAGTGCTGACAGAGCCATGGCAAGGGCAAATTGTGGTACTTCCTGCGCTTGTTAGCTGTGAGACAAAATGCACACATGACGGACAAGATTTATCGGATACTCGTATGAGTATAGACTCAGGTTTTTCCCGATTCCGGATAAATTCCTCGTCTTCAATTTCAGACCCCTCATTATTCACGATGACAGGGTCGCCAAGCTTGCCTTTCGCTGGAAGAACTGTTGTTTCGACGGAGACTGATGAACAAGGGCGGTATTTTTCGCGTCGTAAATTACTCCTAGTCAACGGAACGCATACCACGCTAGCATTTATAACATTAATAAAGGAGCTCAAGGAGAACCGACTGTATTCTCGTAAAAGTCTTCCCCTTCCTGGAAAATTCAAGCTTTTGGATTATGAGACTGCAGACAGTGCAAATCGTAAACTAATATGGGCCTGGACAGTTGCGCGATGTAGTATCATAGCAAGCGAATTCTCAGAGGATGTTCTCACTCGTGCTCATAGAACACGCTCAGTGCATGAGGCACTCGAAGAGTTACTGGATTACGCCTGGACAACTCTTCAAAGATTTAGCAACGTTCCTGATACTACAGGACGGGTACTCAGCGGTGGTGTTATAAAGCGATTTGATGGTAGATTAAAAAGTGTTTTGGATAAGCTCACTGAAAATAACAGCGGAAAAATATATCCTGGTATTTTGGAAGTAGCTTCAAAACGTGAAATTCATCGCCCATCTCTTACGGCTAGTTACGTACGCTCCGCTGTGGAACATCTTGTGCGGCATGCTTCTCCAATTCGCGAAGAGATGACTCTGCGAAACATAGAAAAGGAGTCTACACCGAAAGTGATCAGTATATTCTACCGCACATGGTCTTTGGGCAAGTCATGGCTTCGAAAAAATGTTTTTGGAATTTAGTATATATGTGCCAATGTTTACTCGTAGACCCATTCTTGATCTGATACACATAAACAAGAAGCCATGTCGTCGGCACTATATCGCGCACAGCTTTTGCTCGGCTTGTGCTTGCGAGCTTACGACCATATCATGAACAATGAAGGAAACATTTGCCCTTTAAATTTATCTAGTCATGCTGAACATCATGATCGGCAGCACATGCTAGTATGCGCTGTTCTAGTGTTTCAAAAATCCAAAAGTTATTTTATGCTGGACTCTCGCGCACAAATGATTGGTTCAACTATCATGTAATACAATAATTAGTAATGTCGGTTGCCTGTACTATTTCTATCACAGACTAATATAATAGACTCCGTACGCATTGCTAGATTGTATGCCACTATATAGCAGTATTGCCACGTCGCATTGCCTAGTTACGTATGTCCGATATTGCGTACGTGCGGATGCACTATCGTGTGACAACAAGCACATGTCTAACATCTCATGAATCACATGCGCGCTTACAGATTCAATTTTATTTATTTTCCATCGCGTGCATGATTACTTGAAACGCTGCGCATACGTGCCTTCTAGCCTTTTCTGCTGGAAGAATTTATTATATCTCGCAAATATCCAAGAAATAACGAATACTTAGCGATTGGCGAAGTAACTACTGGTAAAACTTTATTTTAGTAGCAAACGACTATATGTTACACTTTTCGATACATTGCGTATCCAACAATAACATGTATCATATAATGCAGCTGATAATTGCTGCGTGCTTGCTATTTGTATATAGTTCTAGATCTATAGAAGCGCAGCAACATTGATACCAGTTTGTATGGACACTTCATGATTGTTGTAATATAGGGCTCATGCTTTGTCGCAATATTGCCATTTATATTCTGTTTGGAGCTGCGCTGTTATAACTTTACCCATTCGACCAACAGAAGAATAAGTAAATCAACGTAGATAACTTCTCAAACTTTTTGGTTACTCGTTAAATTAATGGCCGTTCAATATGGGACTCCATTTGATAGTTATAGTTACAAATAATAATTGTAACACTAGCCATTGAAAACATCGAATACCCGATCCGGAAGAATCCACTTTAATAGCAACACAAACCATGCAGGGATTACTCCAACATTTACTACAGCATAGCGAGTCTTTGGGTATGAGCTGGTAATTGCGTGAATAATCGCAGCGCTACTTACAGTCGGGCTGGCCGCAAGCCTGTTCCCAATATTCCATCGATCAGATTATCAATCGATTAGATTATCAGATGAGTAAGAAAATCTTGAATTATTGCAAATTCCACCTTTCAACTTTTTCCCGCTTAGAGGAATAGCTGTCAAATAGGTCCTTGTACAGCGCATAACTGAGGAAAAGTGCAAAACATCTTCAGGAACTAGTTTTTGCGACTGGAAATTCAATAGGCTTACTGGTCTTCTGTAAGATTTCTCCACGGAAGATTCTTTCCCAGTTGTTTTGCAGCGATCAATGTTTTTATATACGCAGGTTGTATGATGCTAACCGAGATGCCCCACTGGTCAAGCTCAAGCCTCAATGCATCTATTTGTTCACAGGAGTAGTTTTGAATATAAATATGAACAGAAATTAGAATATGGAGCGTTTTTAGAATTTAAATATATGAGTAGAATTTATATTTTCTGTTCAACATCAGACTTCTACAACCACTAATTGCCTCCACCCCAAATTTTGTTGCGGCATATGTTCCGCCTCGCTTTGTGGCAATTTGGCCATTGACACTTGAAATATTTACGATCTGAGGCTTATTAAAGTGAGATATTGATGGTTACTATATGAGAACTTCTGTTACGCACCCTCCCGTTGCTAGCCCGAAGCATTGGAATAAATGCTTTACACATCCTAATTACCTACAATGATTGTTGGCAGTACATGGTAAGTATGCTATACTCTAGAGATGATCCACATTGTATCTATCTACTACCCCAAAGACATTCACTTGAAATGCCCAAATCACATCTTTGATGTCTTCAAGCTCGATTGGCATTCTGTTCAAACATTAGCAGCGAGGAAGAGTGAAGTGAAAATTTATTTAAACAATGCAAGATTAGCTTTGATTTAAGAACCCTTTTGATACGCCCGCATTATTAATGATTGCGACAAGTTTCCCTCCCGTACGTTTCAAATCATTCTTCACATTCTCTGCTGCCTAGTAAACACCGACCACATTTATCACATTGAACTACAATTACTAGCTCATGCTGCACCTATAGAGGGAAAATCACCGATGATCTAGTACTCACATTGTTGACGCTTTCAGAATCGGACACATCCAAGATAATGGGCTTGAGGGAGGATCGCTCATTAGTCAGGCTTTTTGCATCGGCTTCTTTTCGTACTCCAGCGTAAACTGTGTATCCTGCACTATCTAAACTCAGTGCGGCATGCCTGAGGAAGTAGATTTACGTTAGGATTGTTCTACCATTGGCGTTGTTATTATGATTATCATTCCCTTCACCACCTTCCAATGCCTGAGCTAGTTCCTGAAATCAAGATTGCCCCTGCTTTATGTACCCTGTACCGTTTCGAAAATAGGAAACTTGTGCAACTCCGAACGACGGCACCAATAGCTAACCATGCTGCTCCAGAGAGGAGAAATTTCGCTGCAGGATTGATGACTGGGTTCGATGTTATCATAATTCGCACAGTAGGAAGGTCCGGATGATGATGATGATGATGATGGCTCTTCTTCGCACGGTGGTGGCTCTCTCGGGACCCTTACCAGGAGGCAGACTGTGGAGATGATCTTGAACTCTCTATTCTTTTCTGTTCCACAATCTCCGAGGAAAGGAAAGTAGTGTAGCCTATTGTTCGATTAATATTTGTTAATCCCTTTGGGGGCGACAACGATTGTTATTCGTTGCATTTACTAATTTATGCAAGACCTCAAGTACAATTTTTGTTATGATGAGAAGCATCTAGTCTATTCTTTCAGTTCTAGTTCCACGGTCCTCCTCTCGTGCTTGCTTTCCTACTAGCGTAAGCCAAAACCATCACACCCCCCACCACCTAGATCTATCTTCGCGAAGTTGAATTCCGGTTCTTCCGTCGTTTAGAAAGACTTCAGCTGGTAGTGGTCTGTCGCAGGACAAATTGGGATGTTGTCTCTCTTGTACGACAACAAGTTTATTCCGTTGTCGCAAGAAATAATTAGGTCGTTTTCCGTCTTTGCGACTAGTGCGATGTACTGATCTTTGAGTTAACACCGATCGTCGTCTTCAGTGGGGGCGAAGTCTCAGGTTAGGAATGCTGCTTTGCAATCAAATGCAAAAGCCATGTTGTGCAAGCCGATCACCAATTGGCCCTGCGTATCCACATTGTATTACTATATTATTTCGAAGCACGAATGAAATAGTATTCACCATGAAAGACTAACCTGTGTTTTGAAGGTGACGTCTCCCAAGGTGCAGAGATGTCAATGACTCAGCATTCTCGAAGTTCTCATGTCGAAATGACGATAGGATCTTTCTCAAAAGGCAGAGCAATCCTGTAAGATCGTATTTCCTTGTAAGCCCTTCAGCAAACTAAAAGTTAATGGTACAACAGGGTGGACGAGAATATGAGAACTTGCGTGCTTCCTCTTCATATTCTGCCCCTAGATGCAGGTGAGAGAAGTACCAACACCTCAACTGAACTTGCACTGATCATCTGGTAATCTATTTTCTAGAAGTTGGAAGCATAGTTGAAGTATCTGTGAAGTTAAATAAAAGGAAGCAGCTCCAGAAAATGGTCGTCGTCTAGTTCTAAAAAATAGTCAATCCGGGGCACTACGTTTCCACCTCTGTTGTATTGTTGTTATTGTCAATTGCAAGAGAGTGGGGGTTGGTAGCGCATATAACTCACTGCATTCGAAATTTAAGACGCACGTGCATACACGTGTATCATTCATTACATGAAGTTTGTGTAAAAGAAGCATGCACACAAATGCGTGCTAGTCGTGCTTTTCAGATTCCCACTATCCCACTCGATCAAAAGGGTGAATGCATACCTCCTCCTACGCACTGAGTATATTTTCATTGTTATTGAAACACATATGCTAGGCAACGTTGAAAAAGTCTATTGAGGAGATTGAGAAATATACCTCTAGCTGCATGGATGGAGTTCGAGAGTCGAGGAGTAGTATTTTGATCCCAGAAAGTAAGAGTAAAGAGGAAATAGGACCAGATAAAAATGATGATGATTTTGTATCTCAGAATGCAGTTTTGGGAAAAGGCACAATGAATAACACAAAATGATTTTGACACGCTTCATCGCACAACTTATTGAATCATTAGCACGAGATCGACGCTGCGATTTATTGATTTTTTGGTCTAGTTGCGCAGCGCTGTCACTCATTACTCAACCATGCATGCTATGATGCTACGTGCGCACGTATGTAACTAATATAGCATAGCGCTACATCTAGCAGATGTGCACAGATAGGCACATTTGTGTGCAAATGCATGCGTGATGTATGAGTGCATTCTAGCATTGTCTGCGTGCATATGCATGCGCACGCACATGCACACCGCTAGACCGCCTGTCGTCGCAAAGTGAATGCCACGCACACCACATGGCACATTTGATCATTAAAATAATTACATATCGTGCTGTTAATTTGGGCTGCTATAGAGGTGCGATACCCCATCTAGTAGTAGTGGGCATCACGCACTTGTGTAGTCCTGTCTAGCTGTGTTGCAATGCCTTAATTATTAGCTAATATAGACACGGGCACGGTGTCAGACATTATGTTTATGATATATATATATATATATATATATATATATAGTGCGATTTACATGTCAGATGCCAAGGGATTATTCCAAGGGTGTAAATGGGTGTAAGCTTACACCGTGAACTAGCTGAAGCGCTGACATTTACGGGTCACCCTCGCGCGAAAATTTTTCTGCATTTTGCGTTGATTTTGTTTGCTCTTACACCCTGCTGAGTCTCTAATTTTTACATCCTCAAATCTCCGCTAGAATAATCCCTGCAGATGCCTTGTACTAGTGTAGTCAATTGGTTCGTCACCAGTTGAACATGAAGCCGATGTCTAGATGTGTCTCGTCGCTAGTATTGTTATCGCGCATCGCAGAGCCAATGTGGAGGCCAATGGCCACGGATCAAATGACAAGTTTGCATACATGCATCGGTTTGCTAATCAAATTCTTTATCATTTGAGTCGCTGTGCGTGATTGATTCGCTAAAGTTCAAAATCAAATTCATTTTCATCTATGCCGTCTAGCAAATTGTCCGCCATCGCGACCAAATCGGACTGAAGGCTCGGCTCCTTTTTCTGGTTTCTAATTTGGATATCATTCTTCGGGTAGCGATCTTCTGTACCCGTGCGGCCTTTGGTACGTCTCCCTTCTCGGCCGTTCTGGTTTCTGCTACTACTGTTCTCATCATCGGGAATGTCAGAATTATTGTGCGACTTGGCAAGCACACCAAATCTGTTGCTATTTTTAGAATGATGGCTTGCGCCGGAAGTGGTAGCGATGGCACCAGTTGTTCCCATTTTGTTGGAAGGAAGAGTAGACGATGATCTTGCGTTATAGGATGCTGCTGAGATTGAACGGCGCTTACTAGAAGTAGTGGTGCCATTGCAAGGGTAATTAGAAGAAGAAGAAGAGGAGGGTTGGTTGTTACAAGATTGGTTTGAAAAAGAAGAAGACGCCGGTGTTCTCCGCAAATAGCTACGTTCAACTTTATATTCAGCGCTAGTCTTGTTGAACTGGCTTCGTGGCGCAACGAAAGATGTAGATGAGGAAGTAACATGTGATGTGGACGCTGAAGACGAAAACTTAGATTTTGTGGTGCGGTCTGGGAACGAGCGTTTAGTCCGTGTCATTGGTCGTTGCGATTTGCTCTCAAGTCTGAGAATCATAATGATTACGCAACTTACTAGACAATAATCTTACTCTCCACTCTATAAACTAACCTTCTCTTTGAAGGGAAAAATCTTGCTGCTTGTGCATCACTAGGTGGCGCATTCTGAGCAATAACAGAACAAAAAGAGAAATTCATCAGTAGAGTGAAATTTCAAGATTCCATGGTATCCAGTGGAAGCAATGAGAAGCATTTTTTCAGCATCGAATACTTAACTTTGAAAAAAAATCAAAAAATTTCCTAGCCTTCGATTCTACTGTGTGACTACCTTGCTATTTGCTTCAAGCATAGAACAAGATGAAGAAAGTACGCCGCTTTTTACTTCAGTGAAGAACTTCGAAATATTGCCAGGCCGTGCTCGGGGAGCACGTCGCCCTGATATTTCAATTATTGCAAAAACAGATTGAGGGAAGATCTTCGAGGTATTAAGAGTAGCTACATATGAAAAATAAAATAATACCAAACCACACACAAGGGAAATAGTTGAAAGTACTATAGTCAAAAAGTTCGCTTATGATATTAAATCCCGTCGACATTTTCTCTTCCTCCATAGCTCATTTAGAAGACGATGGTATTCGTATATCTATATACTACCCACCAGCAGGGAAGATGTGTACAATATTTTCCAATGTAACGTTGAGGTAGTAGGAGCCGGGAGAGGGGTTCAACACGCTTATCTATAAAGATTTCGAAGGGGTGCAACATAGAAACAACATGGAGTAGCTGACGGAAAAGAATATGCTCGACGAGGAGTTTAATGTAAATGGAAAACGACACACACACACACACACACACACACACACACACACAGGAGAACACACATTGATTGATTGAAAGTAGTACTTTTAATTGGATCAATAAACTATATTAACAAATCGTAAATCGTATGCGTATTCTACTGCTATTACCTGACGAACGATAATAACACATCCCGTACCCAATGTCGGATATTCGTTGAACACTTTTGCTACCAAATTTATTTTCAAATCGATTATGAAGGAGGCGATGACTCGCATATAGTGAAACCAAGGAACATTTGATGTTAAACACCGTTTTTGAGGATGAGAAGACATGGTGACGACTAGAGTGTTGTTCTCTCATTTCAGTACTACACACACATAGCACAGTAGCCCCCCCCCCCCC